>CAAKHB010002921.1:51518-72377 GCA_901007665.1 Aeoliscus strigatus | reverse complement strand
GGGGGGTCAGTGTGAAGACAGGAAAAGTGTATTTGAGTCTAAATCGTATTTTTTTACACCAATCTTGTTTGCCATGATGAGTGCTAGAACATTCAGTATATAAAACGTCATCAGATGTTTCTTTCTCACACAGTCTTTGATACGGCTCTTTTCATTAATGTGCACGTTACAAATGGGTAAAATAAAGGTATCACTATCAACCACAACAATAAAAGACCCTGAACTAGAAGTGGCTGAGCTTAAGCCGAGGCTCCCTTAGATCAAGAAGTACTCTGTCCCGTGTTTTAATTAGGATTATATGTTCTCTTTAAAAGATCCGCTCTCTGAAGCCCGTCCCATTCAGAGCCATATAGGGTTACACAAGATTAAAAGCACTTTTCCATCTTTACCCTCTGATACATCTTTGAAATTGTGCTCAGTTCCTTGGAACACTTTATCTCCCACTAAGAAGGACGGAGGGGTGAAGGAGGGGGAAGCCCAGAGTTGAGGTTCTGCCAGACGTTCCTTTTTTTCCTCTATTTGCTTTGTATTTGTGTTTACTTGACTTGATTTAGCTGCTTGGCTATGGTGTTTTAATTCACTCTTAACATGTGGCTCCGATGCTGGAGTGTCATGTTACCACCACAAGTTTAATGCGTCCGCCACGTTTGATACAACAGGCCTGTGTCCAATCAAAGAGTTCTTCCCCTGTGACCCCTGACCTTTACTCCTGTGAGTAGAAAAAGAGAAAGGCATTGGTTTCAGTAGAGGGAGGGGCTCAGGCTGTCTGTCTCTTGCTCCAGACATGCTCAGTCCCCTGCCCCTCCTTCTCCCAGTGAATTTTTTTTTTCTTTTCTTTTTTTACTCCTCTGGAAACCAACTTTATTCTAAACACTTGAAAATCCTCCACATGTGAAAGCTATTAAGTTTCTTTGCTTGCTCTGGATGAGAAGGACCCACAGACATGTATGAGAACACGCACCACATGGATGAATGCACGGACGAGAACACACACGCCATTGAAAAACACACACGCATGCACACACAAAATTAAAAATTATCAAACAGGAGTTGACACACACAGGTACACACACACACACACATGCATGCACACAGAGAATTCAAATAGGAGTTGACACACACACATACACAACTGCAAACACAAAAACAGAAAATACACACTGTTGCATGAATGTATAGTTCAACGGTTAACGAGAAGAGAGTCACATCACATCTTTCCATTAATGCGTCGTGTACAGTTACACGCTGACTTAAAATGCACCTGTGCTTAAATGCTAAAACAGCTGTAAACATTTGCTTTCCTATATGTGCTGTTTCACATTCATGTCACATAAGCGTTATTTGTATTTGGAACTGTGCAGAGTTTCAACCAAAGAAAACTGCTCCTCTGTTGAGAACATTCAGGAACATTCTGCTCTTTTAGGTTAGGTTCAGATACAAAGCCCCTCATTAGCAGCTCCTCTGGGCTATCGTGTAATAAACAGTGATAAAACTCAGAGCTTGAAATGTCATGTTCATTAAAAATAGGACTGACACATTGAGGACCATGAACCAATATAATTCACAGAACAAAACACAAAACCGTGATACACAACAACAAAAAACTCACAATCTTCCTTGCACATAATCAGATAACCCACAGGATATCACTTACCGACTTTATTTCAGTCAACCGATAGTTCAAGATACATCATGCAGTCTAAAAACAGCCAAACAGAGCCTTAAAAAAACAACATTACTGCACTTATCCGCCGCCAAAAAGCATCACTTGAGATAAACGTGCAACAAGAAATAGCCTGTACTGTAAATGAAATGATGTGCAAAAACACTGTCATTTTAGAGAAGATTCATGCAGAATAATAAAATTGTGGCGGAAAACACAGCACATTTCTCCATCTTGCCTCCTGAAATAAACAGCGAGCATACAAACTTTCTTTACAAGGAAATCTTGGCTGTGGTCTGTGCTCGGCCAATTAGCAAAGACTGATGAGTATCGAACGGCCAACTCCTTCAGTAGGTTCCAGCTGATGAGTTTTCATCTATGGATTTTAAAGAATTTAGTTTTAGGCTGGCAGGTAATGAAATGTCCAGGATGTGGATGATACGACACTGACCAGCAAAAAGTAAGCGTCAGCTCTCTCTTAGTGACACTTACAACATCTCAAAATGTTTATGTCGGAGCAAGTTTGATGAATATGACATATGTCACCTTATCGAGACTAAATAGCAAACGATTCACTGAGGCAACATCGGTGTGATGTGGATAATCATTGCATTAACGACACACACTCACATTCTGTGTAATTTAAAAGCAATTATGGGATCAGTAACCTTTTTAATTCAGTCATCCCCTAGAGAAGGAGCTGTGTGTCGTGTTGTATCACCTGGCGAAAGGAAACATTAATAAAATGTTAATCAATCATAGACGGACTAAGCTGACAGGGTGCATGTTGGAGGAGGTACGGTGAAAATTCTGTCGAAATATGATATCACACACGTCTGCCCAGAATATGTGCGGGCAGCTTTTCCACCACTTTAACTCAATATACCTTACGCTATATTTTCCGCATTGGCATATATAAATAGTAACACATATCCACACGCATATGCACGCACGCTCAAGCACAAGCCTCCAGTTTCGACTCAGGATGCTGTTTTCCAGCTGTTTAAACCGCGGCTCAAATTAACTGCTCAGTCATTGGAGAGAAAGGAAGGTGGGATAGCAGCAATTACGCTCTGACTGGTAGACTGGCAGCAGTGAGATGAAGACCGAGTCCTGAAAAGTCGCATAAGGAAAGGGTGTGGTTGTGATCCTAGTTTGGATGGTCCCATTACGAGAGTCAGCTTTTGTGTCACTGCAGCCAACCATTATACAGTTGTAGCTGATCCTTGTACAGTATCTGTGCGTTTCCTCCCCCAGCAGCACTAAGGAGGGTCTCAGCAGTGGTCCTCCCTTATCATAGCACATTTACCAGGGGGCTAATCCAATCAGGTAGGATAACAGCGTTGCTCTCTGTGAGTGGAGGAGGATCAGCCGACTACTCCTCTGCTTCCCATTAGTGTGTGTCTCTCCAGCAGGGCCTATCCTAATCCCATTTCCCCATCTAAAGCCTTAACCCAAACAAGCACACTGGACAATAATCTCTGGTCACACTCCCGCCGGCTGCCCTGGGCCCCCTGATGCTGCTAATGGAGGGCGAGCCAGAGAGATGCCAAGAGTTTGTCAAGGGGACAAAATCTGACTTGTTCATGTGGAGGAACCGTGCACCTTGCGTGTCCTCAGCCTTTTTATGATGTTTGTGCTTAGTTGTTTTGGGAATCGGTTCATGATGTCCACCAAACGCCACTGATAACTGCAGTCAGTTATCAGCAGTCAGTCAATAGATTCCAGTGAACAGCACTGATTACGTGTAGTTTTGTTGTAATTGCTGTACTCACTGCCAGCTTTAAAACTTCACTTCACAGTCATGATATGGAGCTTTTGTCAGAAAATTGACAAAGGAAATAAGAACCACTGGGGACTTGGCTCAGTCCCCATCGCTCTGTCCCTGTTGTGTTGACAGCACATGTGCCCCAGATGCGGTCCTGATCCAAACCCAGCTCATTCAGACGCCACCCCAGGCATCTTAGATCACTTACACGCTCACAAATGACCCTGGAAAAAACAGCCTCATCCACATTTCTCTTGGTTTCCATAAGAAAAATGTAGCCCCGACTTTTTAATGAATTCCAACTGAAAAATGACTGGTGCAACAGTATATTCTTCAAAAGGCCTTTCAGCTCAGCTTGTGCATGTTCCACATGGAAGATGTTGGATGTTAGATTATGCACATGTACAAATATGATAATTGTGTTGTTTTTTTGTTTTGTTTTTTTAAATTGAAAAAAATACAACTTGCCAATTAATTACTTATTTTTACATCCAGGCAAAACCTCCTCCCTCAAAGAGAGTCAGTTGATGAAGCTGTCCACATTCAATGTACACAAACCTGTAAAGTATTTTTATCATAATTAAATTAGAATTATATATGACACGTACAGTATTTGAGGACTCCTGCTTAGAGTTGCAGTAACCACATTTAGAACTTAAACTTTCCTCCAAAAGTGTCTTGCCAACCTATCCTGTACCCAAACAAAAGTGGAGCTGATGTGTGATTGCTGATTTTCAAAAATGTTTACTGTCACCTGGTTTCATGGCGTTTGGAAATGTCAGCTGTCACCTGTCCTGACAGACATGCTGAACACTGCGCCTTTGTAACAGCGTATTTAGGGGAATAAACACAAAATGTATTTTTGTATGATATCATACAAACCGCTTCATGAGGCCTGAATGAAGGAGTGAATGTTGCACGCCGTGCAGTTTGAGCGTCTGTGTATACAGCTGGCAGCAGAGCTAAATCGCAGCTATTAGACCAAATCAATTATCAGGCTAATTTTGCTGGTCACCGACAAACACCTGAGTCTGTTTAAACATACTGCTGAAACAAGAACTGTATGTGGTAGATGCATTACATTAACACTGGTCAGACAATGTGCAAAAAACAAACAAAAGACAACAACAAAAGCACAAAAGCAAAGCAGACTGACAGCATTGTGCCAAAGTTTGAATTATTATGTTGGAATTTAAATGACGAGGATGTTTGTTGTTGGTAATATGTACCAGCGGCATTGTAAAGGAAGACAAAGATGTTATTGTCATTATTTACACAGCACCAAATTCTAACAGAGGTTTTAACAAATCATCTGAATGAAGTGTCTTTTGTCAGTGTATGCTAAAATGATATGTTTTACCATAGTTGTTAAGGTTGAGTTATGTTTATTGCCCATACACATTTGGAGAGGAGCAGGGAAAGGAGTAGGTTTGGCTAAAACATGAATCTGTGTATCAATCACCTTGACATATAAAACCCCAAATAACAAGTCACAGTGCATCAATGCTCAGACCTTTGAGTCTTCTAGGAAGGAAAAATTCAGCCTAAAACCCCTTTTAACGAGAAAAATTGAAGAAACCTCAGAAAGAGCCCGAGCAGACCAACAACGACCCAGAGTATACATTGCATTCATCTGACCTACACATAGCATACCATTGTGGTTTGGGTTAAAGATACAACTTCCTTGAGGTTAGGTCATGTCCGCTTTTGAGGATACAATGATAACCATGTTGTTAAGGTTTGAGGGATGAGAGTGGTCATGGTTGTTTAAAAAAGGTCTCTTCACTTGTGGTTGGATTGGGGAAGCAAACAGAAATCTCCTGAGGTTCTCTTGTTTGCTGTTTTGTTGAGCCATCAATCTATCTGTACTGTTTCATTGTCGAGACATTGTCACAATGATTTCTGATTTACTCCCATATCCTGCTCATAATTAAAGGCCATTTGTCACATCTACAGCGATGTAGGTCATTTTAGGGCACTTGCTTTTTCAATCATTCTATTCAATCCATATTTTACTGCAGTTGGTCTGAGCTGATGAGCTTCAATCAGTGCCAATGATTTGACTGCGAACGTGGAGCGGGTATTAGCCTTAAGTGACCATGATGATCCTTAATGGACTCATCACTAACAACGTTTTGAGACTACTCTAATGTGTTAATTGTAATAAAAATGCAGCATGACTAGCAAACTAATGAGAACAAATCTTCTTGAGTTAAAAAAAAGAAAGAAATCATATAGAAATCATATACATTGTTCCAAAACTGTAGACACATGTGGAATAAAGGAATAAGAAAAAAAAAAATCAGCTTTACAAATTTACTGGTAACCTGATTTTAGTGTCACTCAGTTTAAACAAACAAACAGACAAAAGCATCTGTCACCAGAAATGTTGACAACTAATGCAGTAAACAAGTAACACAATCTGACAGTGACACAAGTAAAATCAAATAGTAATAAGTCACCATAATCAACTGATGTCAGTAATTGTATAATGATACATTCGACACATAAACTCACATAAGTGCTTCTTATGTGCTTCAGACTAAAACATGTTATCTTGATTCAGGTGAATGTTATTAGGTGTGATGAAATACAAATACACAACTATTTGTAAGATGTTGCAGTGAAGACGAGTCACAGCCCACAACAATATTTCAAATGGCCTGATGTGTGTCCATCATTACTGTGTCCATTCGTGCAAATCCTTTAGCCTTTTCTGATTCAGAGTAAAAAAATCAAAAGTGGAGAAGTGTTTGGAGACAGATGGCTGCAGTGTAGTTCGGTTGTTATTTAATATGATACAACATTTAAATGTTTGTCTCACTTTTTTAAACTGAAAAACATCAGAAATAACTATTTGTTATAAAGAATCATAAGATGAGCTATAATGATGAAATGAATAGAAATGTAACAAACATAGTGTGCACTGAAATAAGTTAACATACAGTAACAAAACAAACAGACAAATAAATAAACACCTTTGATTCCTGAGCTGGAGATTTCCCCCATTGCACCAAAGCGAAATGGACTTTAAATGTCATTAATTTAGTTATGGAAGACAGCATGATATTATTTATTCAGCACATCCTGTGCTATTGGAATATGTGTTCTGCTGTAATGATGTAATATTATAAAGATTTATACTGCCATAAAGCAGAGAAAAAAAGTGAAAATCGAAAAAGAGAAAAAGTAAAATGGAGTTTGAACCATTCTGAACACAAAAAAGAACCTAGCCACATAAATCTACTACACAAATACTGATCAAAGTATCAAATGAGCACTTCATCAGGGACTGGAAAAAAAACTGGGGTTCAGTCAATTTAAAATTATGGCTTTCCAAGCTAAATTGACGGGTTTGAGTATTTTCACATAGAAAAGCAGAGACCAATTCCAACAGGACCGTTTTGATGATCGACTGACACCCGTTCCAGATACGGAGCGGTCACTGAGGACCCATCGACACCATCAGTTCGTACTATTCAAGTCTGGTGGTGAATATGAGCTGCACCAAGCACCAAAACCCTGAGGAGGACCAAACCAGACCTGAGCAGTTTTTCTGGACCAATACAATATCATTCCATTTTGAAAGGCTGTAACACTGAAACATCAGTTCTTATGCTGCCAGTGTAACTATTATCAATAGGTTATCAATATTCTTTCAATGGAAATTCCATGTTGGCTCGACATGTCCAAACTGTTATCCTGGGTGTGTACTGACACATGTTTGCAATTAAATTACTTATGCATAAGGGTTTGTGATCTTTACCACCACATTTTCTATTTGTATGTTGTTGTTGTTTTTTACATTATTTCTGTCACATTTGTTATTTTACAATGATGAATCTCCACACAATGATCTTAAAACCAAACACACAGAATACTCCCTGTTCTTGTTTTTTAATTGTTGAAGTACATTGCCATTTTCATATTGCAGTACATTGCAACCAGAAAACTAAAAAATAAAGCTTGTGATTGTGTGGGTTGGGAAGTCACCAAAAAAAAAAAAGAACCCATTCCTTTGGTGAACTTTGGTGAGCATTGGGATTAATTTCCTGATGCTCCGCTTTCAAAATATACAAAGAAGTCTCAGTGGAAGCGGCCTCAGTCCACATGAGGGCAGAGGGAGAAAGTTGTGGACAGAGGGGGCGGATGGAGGAAGAGACTTTGGCCTTGGAAGTCTCCACCTGGTGGGGCGGTCGAGGGCCAGCAAGGAGCCCCCACAGTATACAAAGCTTGCCTTGTCTGAGATAAGCGGCAGGCACCAGGTGGGCCCTCCGGCACTATTTTCACAATCAGAACCAGTTTGTTTTCTTAAGGCCTCAGAGCCTGTGCCTGTCAGGAGAGCAGCATGCAGTCAAAGGTTGTGCAGCGTAGCCCAGTCAGAGGAGAAAGAGGGTCTCCTATAGGGTGGGCCCAGGATCTCCTCGGCTCCTCAACCCCTTTTTTGTCTTCCTTTTCCTTAACACATCCCTTAGACATATTTGCAGTTAAACACATGACATGATACGAAAAGCTAGTAAAGATAGTTATATATATTATAGCCAAGTTGTTACAATTATTTATTTGTGATTTTTTTTTAAAAACTGTTAGTTCTTAAAATGGTTGTATATTTATTTAAAGTTCATGACCATCAGCATAATGTTTGGCTTTGGTTTCATAATGGTGCTTTGTGTACAGTATGATACATGATATAGCTCACTCTGCTTTTGTCTTGATCATCTATGTATTTATGTATCATAATGACTTCTAACAGCCAAAAAAAAAACTTTTTTGCACATGAAATGAACCATCAGAAAAATGTTTTATTGAAACCAGTCAGCAGTTGTGCATGTAAAGTATTGCGTCTATAATTGTGTTCATTAATTATTTTTGAAGTACAGCAACTAAAATGCTCCATGCACACGTTTTTTTTTTTGAGTTTTCTAAATGAAATGTGGTTATGGATGAACAGCCATAATGTGCAGCTATTAATGCGGTGCTTTGAAACTTTGATCTGGTTTGAAGTTTGAGCACTGGTACTGGATATGGAGAGCTCCAAAACCTTGTGTTGGAATTGTTTAAAAGTGGTCTCTCTGCAGGCAGGTTTCATGATTTTCCTCCCCATTCCACAGTATGTCTTGGCGCATCCGAGGCAGCTGGCCGCCAGGACTTGTCAGAGCTCGCTCCCAAAAGACCTCTGGCTCCACAGAAACAGGAAAAGGTAATAGTATTGCACTACTTTTCCTCCGCCTATCTATTCCCATTTCTCTCTCACTCCGAATTAAAACAGAAAAAAAACAGAGAAAAAACAGACTTAGAATAACATATATGTGTGGAAAAATCGACCATTGACCATTAAAAAAAACATGAGTACACAATGTGTTTTTACACTTTCTTCTGCTTCATGCAGAAAAAAACACATATTCAGTATATGCTATATAATCAATCAGTTGCAGTTGTCAGTTTGTTTTATTTAAATGAAATCTTGAACTTTGTGTGTCTCGTCAGCACAATATTTTCCACCACCAGAGATGGGAAAATCTGATTTTGTTCTTTTTTGATTATCAGACACGGAAACTGTTTAGAAGGTTGTTGAAATCCATCAAGAGTTTTTCCCATCGGTGATCTCATGACCTCACAGATTGATCTGGCGTATAAGACAGTTTGACGTTTCAGACTAGCTCCACCTGCACTACTACAACTACTAACTACTACCAAAAACAATAAAGATAACAATGTGCCATTCAAAAAGACTAACACAGTGACTGAAGCCAGTATTTAAGTTTTTGCATTTCACCGTTGGTACTTACTCATTTTCAAGGAAGTAAATCTGAATACTTACAACCACTGCGTTGCTTTGTATGCAGATTTCTACTCATCTACCCTGATGATTTTTCACCCAACCAGACCCAGGGTTTCATCACATCATTCATCATCAACTCCACTTGAACCTTTGGTTTCATAAATAGTTATTGAAGAGTTTTAAATGCTTATTTTGGCAACTGATTTTGCTTAAGGTGTCCACAGCTGTGCACCACAGGGCTTATCGCTGTAAACCCCCTATGAGAGAAATTGTACCTGGACAACTACCTACAGACCTGTTGTGGGTTGGCAAATCTGAGCATTCATTCTTTCTGCAACACTATAGCAGCTAACTTTGGGAATTCTTCAGCACATAAAAGCACACATGTGAAATAAATGATCTGATCAGGGTTGTAAATATAGACATTGCAGTGGGGTGAGGTGGCCTGTAGAGAGATTTCGTCCCACAGTCGATGTGGAGACGAGGCTCTTACTAGCGCTAACTACAAATTTAAAAACACGCTTGGGTATTTTTTTGTTTTTTTTATTTTAGCCACACACACATTCAAGGAAAAATCCAGGATTCTTAAACTATTTTTTATGTATTAAAGAAAAAATGATAGAAGATGGGATCTGTCCAATACTGATCAAGAACAACTGTGGTGCCAGTGTCTGTGTCTATCCAACCACCAAAGTGCTCAGAATGCACCTTCTTGACCCTTCTACTGTAGATAATCAGTGAAAGGCAAACGCGTGGAGGAACTGAATAACCCATCGATTAAAAAATGTACTATTTCATTCAACTGAGTGTTTCAGCTGAGTCGTGCTTTTGATTCTGTGTAATGTTACTCACTGATAACAGGTCAACACAAGTTCAGCTGACTTTAGCCAACAATATTACCCACACATGTCGACAGCAGGTCCCCCTGCTCTTTGAACAACATTTTTCTGTGAGTGGAAGTGCTTTGGTGTCTGCTATTTGACTGACAGGAGCCATCTCAGCCGCAGCGAACACAATGGTCTGATGGCGCAGTCTGGGGACAATGTTGATTTCCTGCAACCAACCTACCTCCCATGAGATTTCGGGGCGAAACTTCTTCAGCGAGATGATCTCAGAAGGGACCTTTTCTATGACGCTGTCAGACACAGATGATAACAATCTGAGCCTGTCAGCGGCAACAAAACAAAGGGAAAAAAAGAAGGAAAAAGTCAACAGCTAGGCTTACATTATCATCAGGCTATTCAGACAGTTCAGCATCCATCATTGTAGTCTAATGCATCTGTCACACAATCCACACGTTATTATAGTTTAGAAGTTATTCCAGTTTAGTTTATAGCTCATGCTGTACTTCTCTGACCAATTTGACTGTAAACCCATATTGTGGGTAAGATATGTTTCCGGTAATACGTAAATTACCCGGGTTGTTTGCATACAACCTGTGTTATCAACATGATCAAAGCTAGCTACAGTAGCTATGCTAAAATACCTTGTTATCTCCCGTAGACAACCCCTACCCCTACCCTAACCCTAACCCATACAACCCGGAAGGACAGGTTCTTTGCACACTACCTGTTTTTTTTTCACATTACCCGTGCCACATATGTAAATATATAATGTGTGTGTTTCTGTATGTGTGTGTCTGTGGGTGGGTATGCTTCTCCACTATTAACTAGCATTTACCAGGGGCCCGTCAATAGCACAAACTCAGGTCAGATGTTTTCAAAGGGGTAAAACCAAGAAAAGCAACGGTGGATCCATCTGCTGTTTAAATTAAGATTAAAGGAAAAAAACAAGGGGGTGGAGGATGGACTCTGAAGAATAAAACAACTCAGAGGGAAATATCAACCGCAAAGTGCTATGAAGTCAGAGCAATCATATCTCTGAGTCCATTGTGGTTTCGCTTCATGTTTTACTATAAAAACTTGGCAGCGTGCATGGGGGCTAGTTAGCAGAGCCCACTGATCTACTAGAGCTGGGTGGCTTCACCGCATGCTTGGCTTATACAGAGGTGACTCATAAACACTTGGAGGACCTGGGGAGCCTGCTTTCATCCACCTGTGGGGAACAGTTGTTGGAATACCATGTTTACAGTACACAACAATTATGGTACTCAGGACTACTACGGTACAACCCCTTCATCTATCATCTATCTATTTGTCTTTCTTTGCTGTCATAAATAATAGAGAAACTTCCTCACAGTTGTGTTTTGTTGATGAAGGAAAACGAGGCAATTGATAGGGGGCCAGACAACCTGTTAAATTAACATAATAAAAATGGACTCTGTTCAGAATATAATGAATAGCCTATCGACAAGGTGGAAAATAGGAAAATAAGGTTTTGGACTCTTCTAACCTGCACCGATGTTTCACATTAATGTTGGATGTGAATAGATGAGAAACCAAGACCAACATCTTAACACATCTCCAGCGGGGGAAGTGTGAATGGAACATTTTGTCCTTATGTAATAATATGCTAATTGTCTCAGGACATTGAGCTTCGCATAATGACACACACACACACACACACACACGGCAGCGTACTCATGTAATATGACCTGGAGGGGCGCCAATGAACCCAGGGAAGGTCCATAGCCTGAGGTCTGCCGACACCTCTCCCGAGCCCTGTAGAAATGTTTATTTATAACTCCCTTCCAGCTCCTCCTCCTCCTGCCGTCTGCCAACCGCCATGCCAATCCAAACACACCAGGCCTCTCCAGACTGATCCAGAGCATGATTTCAGAAAGAAGAGAACCCTTTCCCCTTTTTCCCCCCTTCTCATGCCCAAACTCCTACCCTTTCCTCCCTCCCTCTCTGTCTCACTAAGTCTTCCAAAGAGTAACGCTCAGTGAGAGGAGAAGTGAACAGGGGAAGGAAAGGGGATGGATAGATGGAGGGATAGAAGAAAAGAAGGAGGGGGGCAGAGGTCTAGTCTTTCCAGGCTGGGCTGCTAAATTGGTTTCAGAACAGCAGTTGGACTCCGGGGATGCACAGCACACACTGTCGACTAGCTATGTTTGCTTTTGTGGGGTGTAGGAAATCTGATCTCCATCCGTGGAGCCAACCCACATCCCACCACCATCACCAGCACCAAGAATGAAGAGAGCAGAGAGAGTAGTCACCCTAAACGGGTATCACTGTGATACTCACTGTATGACTGGTTATATCATACCACAAGTGCGGTCTTTGTTGCAAACAGGAAGTCACATGCCCACACAAGGTAGGATGACATGTTGAGTCCCTGGTGAGCCAAAAGGCTGAGGTCTCTCTAAATAGCTTTAATTGGGCCGGGGCCTGATGCTGCCATGCAGACAGAAACAGAGGCTGGGCCACGGGGAGAGGTAGAGAACCCAAGAGACCTCAGTAACACGGTTCCTGTATCTGGCTTGGTGCTGCTGCAAGGCGCATTTTAAAGCATTCTCACCACAAACATTGTCTCGTCCATGGCAGCTGTGCCAAATTAAGGATATCAGTTCACAATATTCTCATACAGCAGAGTTAGGGTTGGTTTGTTGCCCAAGGCACAACTCTCCGAAGTGACAACTGTTAACCTCCATGTGACAGTGTGTGTGTGTGTGTGCGCGCGCTCGCTTGTTTATCGGTTTATGCATTAGTGTGCACAAGGGAATATGTCTGCATGCCTTAGCATGGGTGTATACGTATTTGCAAAGTCCTCTCCAACTCAGCCACTGACATCTGTGACATCCCCCACAGTAAGAAGTAAAATAAAGATCAGCTATAACAACACAGAATTTATATATATGCATGTATATATGTATATATATGTATGTGTGTGTGTGTGTGTGTGTGTGTGTGTGTGTGTGTGTGTGTGTGTGTATATATATATATATGTATGTATGTATATATATGCCATCATATTTCCAGTCAATAAATGAAGCTAGTATCTGATAAATAATCTAGGATGTGTCATGTATTTATTGAAGCCATGAAGGGAAAAGTGAAGGAATATGATGACATGTGTTACATAAATGTATAAAAGAAGATCCCATTCACAGCATATGCTAATAGTCATCCAATCAGTGCAGCTAGAGGGAGCAGGAAGTTAATGTGGTGTTGAGGCTGCAGCACTGCTTTGATGCAGATGCCATATCTGTCTTAATTTCTTCCTCTGTGTCATTTCATTCACTCGTTCACTAGTACGGTGCACGCACACACACACACACACACACACACACACGCAAAAATACACACACAGATATTCATTTCTCTTTCCGACAGTTTGCTTGCCTTGCATCTGCACAGACTCACACTGCATGTGGGCATGATGACAAAAAGTACATCTAATTGACTCTGTCCTTTTTGCAGCGTGCACCAACTTCTTTCATTCATTTAACAACGACGGTGCTTTCGTTGTTATCTCACGTACAACAACCACAGGACAGAGGACACCCTCCACTGCACGTATACATGTATGCTGAGTTGGCAACATGTGTACCTGCAAGTTCCTGTGAGAGCGTTTGTGTGTTTATGATCTTGTATGTGTTTTTGTCATGACTTTGTCCTGGGGGAATGCGGTCGCCACAGTAACCGCCTCTCTTGGTGGTCCGTCCTTAATAGTCTGTCTAGTCTTGATGATTCAGACTCGGTAGAGGAAAAAAAAAAAAAGGTGCAGTCAGATATATCAAGATAAATCCCATAAACCATTTAACAACACAGCATAATAAAATAATAAACTCCCCGACAGGTAAATGAAAAAAAAAAAAAAAACACGAAATACAGACAAACAACTGTAAATGAAGGTGTCCATTTAAGCATCTTTTTTTAGGCTGACTTGTGTGTGTGTGCGTGCGTGTGTGTGTGTGTGTGGTGGTGAGGGGTTGGGGGGGGTGGCGGATTGCGAGCGTCTGCCAAGTGTGTAAGCGTTCAGCATTTGGTGTTTGTTTTTCCTCTTTGTCTCATCTCCCTCCCCACCTCTCCTGAGTGAAGAGAAATTGAGAAACCAATCTAAAATCCATCAGGACTTCCCTGCCCACAAGCACCTCTCCCCCAACACTCTCCCAATCCCCCACCAAGCCACACAACACACTCCCACCCCCTATTCCTGCTTTTTGTGTTGCAAGCGTCTGGAAATTGGATGAGATGTTCGTTTAGCGGGCAGCTGGTCTGGGGCCGATATGAATTGCGTTTCCCTACGCCAGGAAAGGTCAAGCCCCCTCGCCTTGACGGAGTGCATCGGCCTATTGAGTGGCGCTTTAGTCCATTTACCAACAGCCAATGGAAAGGCTGCAGAGGGTGGAGAGGGAAGCACCGGGCTGTGTGTTGAAGAGGGAAAAGAATGGCAGCAGGGTGGATATAAATTCATTGTTTCTCATCACCCAGCTGGGGCAGGAATGGCTGGGCATGATTACTTGGATGGGGGTAGCGAGGTAGGAATATTACTGTCGGAGTAGGCGGTGTGAAAGAAGCGATGAGAACCCCTCCTTTGCCACCTTTGGCTCTACTTTCAGCATCTGTGCTCTGCCCAGATTTTTAAAGACCATTTGTAGCGCTCACAGCGTATTTGAAGCAGCCAAATGAAAATCAGATGACACAGCTTGATTGAGTGCTCAAATGTGAAGACAAAAGGTTAGTTCGCACCCCCAGACGTATGCACCTTTCAATCTCAAGACAGAAGGAGATGACGCTGGAGCACAACTGGTGCTTTTCTTTGAAGACAGACCATGTTGGAAAACATTCACAGTCTAAAAATAGCAACAATTAATAGGTTACGAGCCGAAAACAGATATGTCAACAGTGCACATACAGCAACGCCTCCGGGCTCCTATCTGACTCTCCTGCATACAGAAAAAAAAAGGTGCTGTCCCTTTAATTTTCATCCCTGCGTATCTGAAGGAGTTAAGGCAAAGCAATTAAAACAAAGGCATATTTAACATGAGGTTAATGATTGGCTGACCCTGCAGTCAGCACAGTGACAATATCTTAATTATTGAGAAACCTAAAGTCATTACGCCTACGAATGGCCTGAGGAGTGTCTCTATTGATTGGGATCCAGTCCTATTACAGGCCCAGCCCGGACCAATGGAGCGCCCCATTATGGGCAGCCTCTCTCTTCTCTCGCTCACTATCACTCTATCAGCACCTTTTCCCATTCTCTCTCTCTCTTGTCGCTCCATTCTCTGACTCAGTGCAAACAACTGGATGTGTTGAACAGTGCAACATGCTGGATGAAGCTTGTGCCTTTTATTGCTTTCTAAAAAAATTCATCACAGAGTCTGAAGCTTTTGCTGAGGAGTGCTTTTCTTCCTTCACCCCTAAACATATGTTAATTCATGGTCTATTTCTTTCTTTTTTGTTTAACTGGCAGATGTGTTAAAAATCAATCTGGAGCAATATTGATCGCTTCCTCTGTCCTATATGAGGGAAGAAACCTTTCATTCTTGATGTGTGGATCGTGTATTCCAGTAGTACCACAGCCGTAACATAATTATTCTTGCATTCCAAAACTGAAGTCAACAAATTCACAAATTTAATTGTTGATTTTTATGACTCTTTTTATGACACTTTTTTGCACAAACTTCCAGTAATTCTCAATTTAAAAAGGTTTGGTGTTACCGGTACATGTGTGAATGTAGAACTCGGTACCATTTCAGGGTTCTATTCTATAGTGTAGTAGTACACATAATGCATTTACACCATTAAAAAACATGCTGATGATTGTCATTTTGAGCACTTTGTCTGAAACATACAGCTTTAATTAGATGAATGTTAAAACCATATGAACACAGCACATTGAACATACGACATTAATTTAACAAACATGTTCTTTGTATGTATAAAAATACGTTATCAATCTTCAAATTAAAAACCCTATATATGATCTACAGGTTGAGTTATAAACATCACATATCATCAGTATTTATCATGATTCATTTATCATTTATCAAGAGTTTATAAATAGGTTTCTGACTGTTGTGTCAGATTTTATTGATTTCTTTCTTTTTTTTTTAATACTTTTGTTCTGTTCAGAACAGCATTACTAATACATGTACATACCATCTAAATTAAAGTCATAATTATGCATGACTCTGACGATTTCCTTTTATTTTCATTTAATTTACAGTAACTATTTTTTATCTTGGCCTTAACAAAGAATTTGCCTTGGTGTCAAAGATCTTTTTTTTTAATTTATAATTTGACAATCCTGTTAGTCCACATATTGTGCTATATATTTCATACATATTTCATATATTATGATAATCCTACCAAGGAGTATTATAGTGAATATTTTTTGAGTGAATCAACATTTGATTTGTTCCTACAGTTAAGATGAATCACATCCTGGGCATTACTCTTTTTTGTGAAAATTAAACAACAACAACAACAACAACAACATTGCTTTGACTTCATCTAAAATTCATGAAATTCCACTCACACACATTTCACCCTTAACTCTCCATATCTATAACAAATTAAGCCAAGTATACACAGTGTACACATGCGTGCATCTCATGTATACACACACATTTGCTTGTTGATTGATCACACACTGGATCCATTTATCCAAAAACCCTTTCTTTTGACTGCTGTGAGGCACAAGTCGATTCAGTTTCTAATGGGAGGCCAGTGAGAAGGACTCCATGTCCTGATGTGTGTTTTATGATGAATATTGAAGCCAGACAACTTCTTCACTGTCACCATTTCCTCCTCTTGTGGCCTCAGAGTGAAGCAGCATGGGGAGTGCCGAGATGTAATTACCCAATCAGTGTATGCCATCCTTATTAAAACACTACTAACAGTGCTCCATTATTGAAATACCCCCCACCGGACTCTTCTTAATTCATTAAATAAATTAGCGCCACTTCTTTTAATAATTCATAGAATGATGACTGGGTTTTTCCCTCCCCTGCGGAAGTTGACTAAGACAAAAAAAAAAAAAAAGTAAGGCAGCAAGATGATACAAAATGAAAAGACACGGGAGCAGACAATGCTTGACTAGAAATTAAATTCCTCTTGCTAATTTCAAACTAGATTTGAATCGGTAAGTTCACATATGTCTGAACGGTGTGCTTCATTCATTTCATGTCTTTCTCTCAATGTTTCACATCAACCTCATCCCCAGGAGTTGTTGAGTGAGGGTGAAGCTGAGTTAGCCCGTATGAGAAACACATGTCTTGCAAAAACACATCTTTGTTTTTTTTCCCACTAGTCTCCTGTGTCCCTCTCATTCGTGTTGCATTAATGTGTTAATGAGAATATCCTTAAGCGAGGTAAAGACGCTGGGCGACAAATAAAGCATGGAGGAATCCGTCTTTGTGTCTATGTATCTTTAATTGACACATCTGCATCCCTAATGAAAAATGTACCGCCCCTGATGATGGTGTGGCCATGCGTGCCGATCACCGCTGTGTTGCCTACGGTGATGCTGACATGTGATTGTTTTACTGATGTTCGTAGCATAGATTCGATCCAGGTTAAGATTTCTATTGCAGGCGTTTTTGGGGATTATGGATTGTGTTGTGATGAGGGTCGGTGACGTGGCCTAAGGAATCCATGACCTGGTGGTTACAGAGGTTACGTCAAACCACTTTGAACCAATTCATGCAAGACAGAACAAAATGTGTTACGTCTGTATGGCGCTAACATCCACCCGTTTACAGAATAACTAAAAATAGCTTGTGCTCTGCGTCGAGGCCTCAGCTGTCAGCAAGTGCTGCAGTGGTTCAGGCATGAGAGGTGACGCAAAGTGTTTCATCGCTGTTTCCTCCAAATATTGACAACAGTTAAATGAGCAATGCAAAGGTGTGTCAAAAATCATCCATGTCTGTTCATATGTGCTTGAATGTGTTTTTTTTTTTTGTTTATCTGTAAATGTTATGTATTAAAATTGTGCATGTACACTGGCTTATCAACATTGTGTGTGTGTGTGTGTAATTCATGTCTGAGTCTTTGCTCTGTCGTGGGCGTGTGCGTGTGAGTGTGCTCGTCGGGATGTGGCGGCCCTTTCAGCCATGTCAGGGACAGCTTCGTTGAGGGTGGCAGCCAGGGAAAATGATGATGATGAAATTAAAATTCTGCGCCCAGCAGAAGGGGCTGCCGTGATTTCACTGGCGGCTGTGCGCATCGATCTGTTCCAGCATTTGACTTTCAACCATGACAAAACTGTGGGCAAATTAATTGTTCTCCAGGATATTAGGCATCAGAGTCCATTAATCCTCTCTGGAGCACCATGCCACATGAATACTAATCGTCTTTCCAGGCAACCGTCTCATCCATTGCTCCCTTCTCTCTTTCTCCACCCCCCCCTTTCTTTTTGGACTGTTCTTTTGTGGTTTGTAGATAGTCCCTGCTGTCTTGCATTTTTACTTTTATACTTTTGCATGACTTACTTTGCTAAAACATTCTTTAATGAACCCAATTATATGATCCACAGCAGGAACGTTCATATTCTTATTCGGTTCTTCTGTTGACAATGGGAAACAACAGAATGTAAAACCGGTGAAGACTGGAAAATTGTGCGTCAAGTCACTGCAGTCACTGGGTTTGTGAATTATATACAATCTTCCTGTATATTTCATCTATATTACTTTGCCCTGATAAGATTGTGCTAATGGGGTAATATTAGTCTCTAGAAGGATCTGCATGGCATTTGAGAGTGGGGGGGAAATAGCCCCCAACACCAATTATGTAAGATATTAACACATTAGTCGGAGCAAGATCTAATTGGATGGCAGCCCTGCACCATGACAACAATCACCTAGACCCTGTTTATCTCGTAATTGATAGTCTGGAGCTAAAGCAGCAGAGGCATCAAAAATTTATACAGCACAGTGAGTACTAGCTCTTCCTATCGCGCCTCCCATTGATTGCTTTTTATTTTCCTCCCTTCTAACCAACCTGGGTGAGTTTTGGTCCATCCTCTGATCTTGAAGTTTGTTTTCTTTTAATATATAGTCAGTGTGTTGCAGCAGTATGAGACATATGACCCAAGTGTCTTCACCTCTTGTTTAAAGACAAACCGTTGTTTGAGTTGTTTGAAACAAAAGTTTGTGTCCATTCACAACTTTAAACCTGAATTTGTCTTCCTGATTGTGTCATCACAGACCGTTTATTGAGTTGTTGATGACTCGCGGTGGGGGTTTGTGTGTGCTGAGGCACTGACTTCATCGCAATCGGATTTACAGTACAAACATATGAACCTACAGTAGTAGCTGATTCACCATCTGATTGTCAACAGTTAGCGGGTTATGTTTAAAATGTCACATCAGCATTCTTTACACATACAAACTACAGCACACACAAAAAGCACATTAAAAAACATGTTCCCTATCGTCTGCCTCACCTGACTGTACGTCACTGATGGTTTGTTTTTTGTCTCTTTTAACTGTGTGCTGTTTCTTATTTTCACTTTATTAAACTGTTGACTGAATTTCATATGTTTTAAATAAAACTGTAAAGGCAGGCAGGAGCCATTCAAGGCTATGCCAGTTCATGTGAATTCATGAATTGTTTTCAATATTTCTATACAATATGTGTTAGTAGCCACACCACCAATTCTTTCTCATCTGTATGAGACACAGCAGGCTGTCCATTAACTCCAATGTAAATTTCCCTTCTTGTCATTGTGAGATGGTCAAAGCAGCTGCTCCATCTGAGCTGTTTGTGGTGTGGACAGCAACAATACAATATAAAAACTGTTTATAAAGCAACCATGTCTCCACTACTTGTGAAAATGTTGAGGATGAAAACACATGCTTCCTTTATGAATCCACCATCGTGCTCCAGAGCAAAGACTGAAGGTGCGACGGAACAGTTGCAGCAGTCTGAATGTTCCTGTTGCGCCTTGATTTGATGAGCTGAGAGCATCATTAGCTGGCGTGGACGGATGAGAACATGTTGACACTGCACGTGGTGTTTTACTTACTTTACGATGCTCACTACTGTTCTTGTCTCTGACTTCCTGCCTGGCTTCAGCGGCTTGTTGCAACTTGACAAGGCCTCCTTCAAAAATAGACTGCATGTGTATTTTTAGCAGAGCAAAGATGGGACACATCTGGGATGCTTCTGGGAGCTTCTGATACTTGCTGTGGCAGGTCTGGTGAAATAACAAGTATTGTCTCCAGTGGCTGCGATCAACTTCGGCGGCCCTGCCAATGCCGGAGCACAATGCAGCCGCTCCCGGCGGAATGACAGGACAAAGGCAATATCTGGCATCATCGGATCACATTAAAACAAACAAAAATCTATGGCCTGGTTTGATGAAATCTTAATGAATGCTGACAGCTTCAGCATGGATGATTTCAGAAGCATTGTGTTACACTACATGGTACAACCGAAGGAGCTGCTACTGGTCAGTTCAGGTGTAGCTCATTCATTTACACCGTTTGCTGTCATGGTGCTAGAAAACATGGACATCATGATCTCACTGATATGATGGACTAAAACTAAAACTCACGTGTCGTTACAATCAGAAGTCTTTCATTAGTCATTATACAGTATATACTGTCCATACAATGTACTTGTGACTCAGTAAAAGTAGCTGAGATTGATCAGAAGTGATCAATGTTGCTGCCATTTCAAAAGTTTGACAAAGCTGAGACATGAAAACAAAACAAAATGACAGAGTGGAGCCTCTGTGCCCACTCATGCTGCTGTCTGACAACTGATGTTCAAAGACAAGTATCTTTGCAGG
>CAAKHB010002921.1:34511-49054 GCA_901007665.1 Aeoliscus strigatus | reverse complement strand
AGAAAATAAAATCTGGTTCTACTTATGAGACGTTCCCACCCACTTCTCTTGTTTCCACGGTTGGTTGCGCACACACACACACACACACACACACACACACACACACACACACACACACACACACACACACACACACACACACATATTGGAAATGAGGTCTAATAGAGTGCGTGTGTGTGTGTTTTGTGGACTGATGGTCCATAACTGCAGCGCTTTGATTCCTTGTCTTGGAATGAGGCGGTGATGTCACTGTTCCTCTGGGGTTTCGGAGTTACTGGGATGAGGTTATGAGGGGTCAGCAACAAGCTTGGATTCATCACTCTTCCCCGCCTCCACCGTTTGGCCAACATCAATTAAACACAACTTTCTTCTCCATACGTTTCTCATATAGAGTCAGCCCTTCTCACCTGGAAGGGATTCAGAACTTGTCGCTTGCTTCAAACTGGAATTTAACTTCATAGACAGTAGATACCCCTTCAAAGTTGACTAAAAAAAAAAAAAAAAAAGTATTTCACATTGTTGCTTTCTATGTGAACTTCTCTCAGGAGATAAAAATAAGTATCTATCTATCCATTGCCTCAAACGGTACTACCGGCCATGGCAGACACATCCCACAGGCAGGTCGCATGTTTTTGTGTTCAACACGTGTTTGCGTGATCATACATGTGTGACTAGTCCTCCTCTGTGTACACACTTGTTTTCATTTTGCGTTGCGTGTCCTTTCCTCCAAACGGGGCCAAAGGTAAACACGGCTTTTTGGACAAGCAGATAAGCGGGTGAGTGTCGGTGAGCTCACAGTGGTCATTATCCTTTGCTCCATCCTTGGACCTCCTGCATTCCCCAGAAGCACCTGGTCGCCCCCCTCCCCCTCGTGTTCTCCTGTTGCCCCTTGAGTTGGTCCTTGCAGTATGGCAGGGCGGCCTCACGGTTCCAGGGTCCCAGCTGTGTAAATGTTTTCAGTTGCTGTGTGACTAGTACTAGGTCCTTCTTTTTGATCAGACGCCAAGAAAAGCCCAGCCTCGGTTGTTCTTGGCAGCTGCCAGGGACCAAAGAATGTCAGCATGACTTTAAAAATATGACGGTTTGTAATTTGGACCACAGAGTGAAAACTGAGCCGCTGGTACAGTTTGTGATCATCTAATTATGCCACCCCCCCCCCCCCCCCTTCACTGATTCACCCTCAAATCCAAACCCCTCCTTTTATTCTTATCCAGGAATGAAGCTGTAAAGCTGCTTTGTCCCCCAGTGAATTATTTTCAGGGTAGGCGTAATGGCTTTGTGCCCTGCTGCAGTACTTATCCCATGTTTCCCCTCATCCTTCCCTCAAAAGTCTGCAGGTCTGAGTTCATTCGCTAACCTGAGGAGAAAAAAAACCTGATGTTTTAATATTTACGGGGTTCGAGTGTGGTTTAGATGTAACCAAAGGGAATAGGGAGTCCACTCTGTATCAGTGCTGGTTAGTATAGTTTATTGACATCACTAAGTACAACCTGTGTAGTTTGGTTGTTTGGCATCTAGACTCAGACACACACACACACACACACACACACTGACATTTTCACAATAAGAAAAGAAAATCTGGTTAGTACACTCAAACCCCAGCAGATCTGATGCATCACAGTGAAATCTGTGTTCACATTCACACATTTCTCTGGCCTTCTGTAAATGTGCCAGCTTGTCTGTGCCAGTATCAGTGGGGGGTATTTCTCCCACACAAGTTGATAGGAAGTACTCCACAAATCCCTAAGCTCAACTCTCAAGCATAGATGTGTCAAATATTTAACAAATGAATGAGTTTTTAATCTGTGGCTCAGGGGAATGGAACGTTACGATAAGGTTCTTTTTTTTGTTGTTTTCCTCTCATTAGCATAATTTCTCTGGAGTACATGTGCAGATTTCGTCAGCTTTGTTTCGGATCCCCACTGAGATCTGAAATGGAGGCAGAGAATCAGAAAAAAAAAACCTCTAAGATGTTACAGAAGCCTAAGTGTACGCGTAAAGGCGAGCATTGCCAACAACACAGCTCAGTGTTTCTGCTTGTTCATCTGCTTGCACTTAATTGGGATAATTGAAAACTTACAACGAAAGATGTTTTTTTCACATTTCCCCCAATTAACCTGCTGTTTTGTATTTTATCCAACATTGCTGTGCATGGAAATAGTGACAGTCAGGGAGAAAGTCCAATTTAACACCCACTGAAAATTCATCTAAGAGAGACAATGATTCCTTGAAGTTACCCTGCAACTGATGTGAAATCTACAACAAATCACTGATTATCTGAAAGACTTAAGATGTTGCTTACTGCAGTCATGCAGTCAACAGTGGTCATGCTAACTTGTTTTGACAGCACATAAAGTAAATAGTAATAGTATAGTAGTATAGCATAATAGGAACTAGTTCCACTTGAGCAGCTGTTGTACCACATTGTACCACATCTACTGACCCAAATGGTGCTTTTCCTTTCACAATCTGAAATTACCATAGACACTTATACACTTGTACCCTAATGTGAGAAACCTCAAACAGAGAACTGAATGGGATGATCAATAATGTTTGGAATATTGAGATATTTTTCATTGAAAAAGAACCATTTTAGTAATATAAGTGTGGATTTAATACATACATACATTCAATACTATATAATAATAATAATAATAATAATAATAATAATAATAATAATAATAATAATAATAATAATAATAATAATAATCTTATACTGTAGCTACTGATTATGTGTCTATTTCCACAAATGTTTTGTTTGTTTTTGTTTTATCACCATGGCTCACTCCCACTTCTCTTCCGACCCTCCCAGAAATGCATATGCATGGGAGGGGGAATTATAATTTGCCATTTTAGCTCCAGTAATGGGAAGAATGCAGTTGTAGCATATGCGATTCACACGAAACCATGTTTTAGGTGCATTTAATGAGAAAATGACGTCTAAAATGGATGCGAACATCTGCCCCACATCACCAGCCACACATCTCTAGCACATCTCCCATAGCACTAACTACAATTAAAAAAAAAACATCACAACGCCTGTGCATGAAACAGACTTTCAGTCACAACAATTGAGTTTGAAATTCTGAGGTTAGAAGGCATTAATGAGGTTCAAATAAGGGAAACTACAGTGATAAAATGGGAGGGAGAGCAAGGGAGGGAAGCAAAAGGGGTGGTAGAACGAGTGGCCGCAGATATAGTAAACAAATTAAGTCAGACTTTATTTTGGGGGGCCGGCTGCACGGAGCATGAGCTGGCGTCTGGTGTCAGCTACAGGACCTTTATGTGAAAACGCAGTCCATCTCACACCTTAATGAGGCAATGGAAAAGCTAGAGTCCAGTAAAAAAAAAAAAAAAAAAATTAATAAGGCAATGCAAGCAACTGAATGATTTTTAGGATCATGTTTTAAACAAGTAGTCCTCCCTAAGCCTGCATAGATGGAAGGGCTGGGAGAAAATCTGCATTAGTAAGTGTGTGTGTGTGTGTATGTGTGCGTGCTAACGAATTCTTCTATAAACCTGGCAGAGCGGAGGCTGCCACAGACATCATCTCTGCATTTGCATATTCATGGCTCAATTTGCACTTGGCTATGCAAATGTATGCAAACATCGTTTCAGAACATTTCAAAAATAGAAACCAGCATTCCAAACGACGTTGTGCCTCTTAATATGCAGCTACACAAGAGAGAAAAAAAATTAGTGGTGAAAATTGAACAGGGCGAGTCTTAGCTGTGTATCTGATTTAAAACGGAAGGCTGTGCTGCAATCCTCTGCAAACAGGTTGAAGGGAGATAAGGCCAACCCTTATTCTAATGTTGAAATGTTATTATTCACTCACCCCCCCCCACCCCCCTTTCATTTGCTACAATTCCTGCATGAATTGTCCTTTAAAATCCCAAAGCAGGTGGGCCAATAAGGTGTTGTTGAATGGGTTTAACAACAGTAATAGTTATAATAATGAAAGCATTTGTTCACAAATGCCACCAGTTCAATAATTAACACAATGCCAGTAAAAAGAAATAAAAGCAGCTTGATTTAATTTGATTCTCGCTTGCTCACTGTGTGAACTGACAACTAAATGTGTCATGAATCACTTTCCTGTTATGTGTCTCCTCATCTTGGCAGTTGCCAGCTGAACTCTTCCAAACCAAAGCAACCGGCATGTGTGTTCCTCTCCACCCTGCTCATGTACAGCACGCCATTGTCTCCACAGTGGAATGGAGTAAGTATGTTGAGACAGAGGATGAATGGAAGGGAAAGAGTTCAGTAAAATCTACTTTTGCTTAAATCCTATTCATCCTGGGCAGAAGGAAGGGTAAGCTGTTCCCCTGGCACAGAGTCTGTCTGAAGGGCCCCATGGGGCCCTTCTGAACTTTATCTCTCGTCCCTGTGCTCGACGGGATAAATGGGTCCAGATAGAGCCGAAATCTCTTTTCTTTTCCTTTCCTTCCTTTTCTTTTCTCCTTTTTCATTTTCTTAATTTCTTTCTTTTAATTTCACGTAGTCTCCTAACATTGGGAATGATCATCTCCTCTTTGTTTTTCTTGCGTTCGCTTTCTCTGCCTCTCCCTGCAAATGGCAATGGTTGGCCTGCTGGGACTCCACTTCTCCCTCCATGGGAGACAATCAGTTCACCCAGGAGAAGCTTGTTAAACCTTCCACATATTTTGAACCTGGTTTTGCTGCTTTGCAAAATGTGTTCATTTTACAATGTCAGTAAAAGCAATGGTCTGGCTAATTAGCCAGTGGTGTGAGGTGTTGTTAGGGGTGAAAAGAGTAGCCACCTCTTTGACTATCATCTTAGGATAGGAAGTACCTAAATTACCATATACATACATAGTGTCTATACATATATATACTTATTTGTTTGTCTTGATTGTCTTTTACTGTATATGCAGCTAAGGCAGCAGAAAATACCCTGTAACTAAGCGATATATAATCTGTGAAGATTCTCAGTCATCCAGGTCATCCGATGTAACCACAAATATGATCACAAAGCTTTGTAACTTTTTTTCTCCATGAGGTTTATTTAAAGAGTGTCCTTTAATGGCGCTGCTTCACATAAGTGGCTACAAGCCTCATTTGGCTTAGTTGGGCTGGTACAATGAGGGGAGCGGGGGTCTGGGGGTTACCATTGAGAGGTAAGTGCAATACCATTCATGGGGAGAGAGAAAGGAGTTCGTGGAGGAGAAAGTGGTTGCTGCCTCTTTAAGATGGGTTTAAGTGATCAAAATTTCATGGAAGGCTGCAATTGGTGGTATAATGTTGCTCTTTAAGAGAGTTGCCTAATGATTGCCATGTGTGGACAGTGGGTTTTGGAAGGGGATTTTGTGGAGGCAGGGGCTGGGGGTCTGAGACTAGGCCAGACTGTGAAGTAGACTGGTGAGGTCTGGGGGCTGGGGGAGCTTGGAAAGCTGAGTGGAGAGGAGAGAGAAGTCTCACGGAGGGGCTCAGAGAAGGCCAGCCATATGAGATTACAGCATACCTAAGAAATGTGCTCGTCGGGAAAGTTTGTGTATGTTGGGAAGTGCTCCAAATTTTCCACAGACAGCTTTTTATTTTTTGGGTTATCTCACCCCCACCTCTCCTCTCTTCATAGTTTGGACTAATTGCGTGGCGTAGCGCCCGCTGAGTCAATATGAGACAGTCTGCTCCCTCTCCTTTTTTTTTTTTCCTCCCTCCCTCACCTCTCTTTCCAAACATTCTCTGATAGTATGTGTATTTTTCAATGCAAAGGATAACATGTCTGTATATTTTTCAAGCACATGGGTTCAGGGGTATTTTGTAGGTTTAATTTAAGAAGGATGAAAATTTGTTGCCCGGAGAACCAATGTTTCCAGTTTGCGGCTGACAGCAAAGCAGAGCAGTAGCAAGACAGGTTCTTAGGGGACAAGTTCCTTTGGTGTCCCAACAAAATAAACAGCCGACATTAAGATGTTTGATTAAACTCGAGGGCAGGCTCATCTGGTATCATTTAAGTAATAGAAATGTTTATTTTAGATCTGATGTTCATTATTTTTCTACCATTCTCAACGCACCTCCCTCTCAGACAAAATACAGCTCAGCTCCTTCTGCAATGCAGTGAACTTATACTCTGCACAGACATTTTACAAACTGAAATCCACCTGACCTCACACATGCTCGTGCCACTCAGGCGGCGGCAGCACTATCAGCAACACACGCCATACCTCCACCTGCTGTTCAGCTCTCACTCGGTCGCAATCACAGAGCCACAGAAGCCACAGCAGCTGTTGTGTTGAACTGTAAAGTCCTGCCAACACTGACCAGCTTCCACATTGATGGCCAGAGGGGTCGACGCACCACGTGGACTAACGGCGCTAACTGCCCAGCTCGACAGCACCTCAACACCCTCTCCTCCACGGTGTTCTGTTACACTGAGGTCGAGTCGTGTTGGTGTGATCTTCGCGGGGAGGAAGCGCTACTGTGTGAGGTGAAATCAAACATGCTCAGTACAAAGAGAACCCACCGTCAAATTTACTATCTCACTGTAAATCTCAAGCTGCTAGGTTGTTTATCTGGTTGCTCTTCCATTGCTCTTAGTCCCCAAAGATGGCTGTGAGGAGAAAAACAACCCTGGAACATTTGAACAGAGAATATAACATATGAGGCCAGTACAGTTGTAAAATACTATCTGCTGATTTGTACATTTGTAAATAACAATATTAAAAATGATTTAAATCCATGAAAATTGTTTTTGATTTGGAACAGAGCCACACACATCTATACACTGATGGAGAGGAACCCAATTCACTGGTGAACTGACTCACAGAGCAGTCAGGGGAAAAGGTTGCCTGCTGCCCCCCACCCCACCCCCCAAGATACTTATCAGCCTTTAAAGGCAGATTCCCCCCTATCAGCCATCAACAGCACTGTGTGACACACACTGCCTCACCACTACAAATCCCATTACTTTTATCCTTAGCTAATACTGACTCGCTGTTGCCTCCTGTCAGAGCCGACGGCACAAACAATTTGCTTTCTTCCCCGTTTCTATTTCACAGAACTGCTCATGGTCAAGACCAAGGGGGTGAGGCTGGTTAGGGTGGGCTGCAGGCCCTGCACGAAGTGTCACGCAAACTTTGAAATGGTTGTCAAAGGTTACGTGGCTTGAGGGGCAAAGAGTTTGAAGGTGTGTCACTGTTTGATGACCAGCCTGCTGAGAAACCTGACAAACTGATATTACATCGATTATAGTAACACAAGATGGATTATTTTCCTACTATGTGTGTGTGTGTGAGAGCCTCTAGCGCTTGATATTACTCTCTGCAGCAGAAACACACTTTCTCTTTCTCTTTCTCTCTCTCTCACACACACACACACACACACACACGCTCCAGCCCATCATCCCTGATGCGTCAGGACTTGTTGTGTTCACTCTCAGGCACGGCTCCGCCTGCCTGACCCTCCTGACCTGAGTGCATTCCTTTCTGAGGTGATTGGCAGCCCATGCAAATACTACACAACCATGACTGGCATTAAGAGCCACTCTCTGCCCTTCCCACAATGCCCCTGGCCCCTCCCCATCAATGGACGCTGAGCTGGCGTCATTGTCCTCATACAGTGACCTTTTACCTCTCCAAAGTTAGCGCTTCCTGGGAACCACCCCAGAACTTTTCTCCGACCTGAATTGGAATGTGCGACACGTAGGCATGATCTCTTTGTTTACCTCCCTTCTCTCCTTGCTATCTCTACGTTTTTTCTTCTTCACTATCTCTGTCTACATCCCTCTCCCCCTGGCAGTCCCAGCTGCAAACTCAACATAGCGAGGGAATGTTTCTTAAAGCCCACGAAACAATATTCTATTAGCATAAATTTGGGTATAGTTCTCCCTTTCTGCAATGTCACAGTCAGATCTCTGTGCTTTGCAGACTGAAAGGTAAACAGCTTTAGGTGCTGGCTGCGGGTTGTCGTTCCTTCTTGGCATGACAAGGCCTCAGGGCACCAAACGCATTTCAGCTTGAACTGTGTCAAATCTCGGAGGCTGGGATTGCCCCAGTCAACCTGTGTTCTCTCATGTCGTACACCAGCACTGAGCCAAGTCAATAAAATGAACACCCGCTGATCAAAGAGGTGACGAGGATGCTCGTGACTGTGGGATGAAATTCCAAGAAACAGCATAGCGACATGATGCAAACCCTCCACACACATCTCTTCCCCTGCAGCACTGCCAGTGATAGTAGAGGGGCTCGGGGGTGTTTGGATCATTAAGAGATCCCAGCACTGAGCTGTTGTGTTGTACTGTATGCTGCCTGGGAATATTCCCAAATGATTTCCATGGACCTCAAGCTTGCTCCCATTCCCCTTCCAGCCCAATCTGTTATTCCTTTTGTTCATTTGCCTTTTGTTCTTCCTCTTTATATTTTTTTCTTCTATTCTTTAATTACTCTTCCCACCCAGCCACGGCCCTGTCTCTGCGGCCCCCTGCGTCCCAAGAGAAGCAGGGAGACGCAACCATGTGGCTCCGTTGACAATGACATGAATGGCCACGGTGGCAAGGCCACCTCTCTGAGGACTGGGACTTGGGGAGGAGGAGGGGGCAGGGAGGTGAAGGAGGAGGAGGAGAAAAGATGGAGAGAATGAAAATGGGTGGGAAAGATGAGCACGGGGAGCCACTGTTCAACCCTTATTCCTCTCTCTATTCTCCATGCTTGGGAAGGAATTCTTAGTTCCCTGGGTGGTTTTAGAGAGAAAGGTGGAGGGAGGGAGGGGAGGGTTGGCGGTTTAAATCACACAGGACAACAGGCAAACAAGAAGCAAAAGTAAAAACAAATGCTGAATGTGTCTTTACACCCTACATGATGTCACAGCATGAGCCCAGGAAACATGAAAGTCAAATATACTGTGCAGCGTCTTGTCCCTTCACTGCAGAAATATTCAGATTCATGGAACGTTTCTACATGTGTTTGCTGATAGTGAGGACTTTTGCTTTGTTCACATCAATTTAAGTCGCAGAACTACATGTACGTGATGATATTCTGGTGTGAATCAGAGCATGGACACTGTGCAAGAGCAGGTGCTCAGACAGAAACCATGTCATATCGGTATTTGTATATATTTCAAAAGAATGCTTCAACATAAACAACATGAAAAAAACTCTCACTCTTCCATGACATGCAGAATTTACTCTGTTTCAACAATTAACTGTCAGATACCATGTGAGATACACTTTAAGACTCTTCTGTTTTTGTACTCATATATTTTTTTTAATTTGATGACAGAAGTGTCCTGACACATAAACACTACGGCATCCGCTGAATGATGCGGCTTTGACTTCTCTAATGGAGAGGGTAGTAAAGAGAGCACTAATGCTGATGATAATGATAATAAACACATGCTTGCCAATGTTAATAACATGCAGTTAAACTATCCTGACCGTAGCTTACTGTGTCGTCGTGCAGAGAGCTATAAAACTACGCACCCTGCTGTGAAACGCACAGACACTCAACATAATATGTGTTTAATAGAACATGCACATATATTAGTATACAGTATTTTTATATTCGCTCAAGCTGATAACTCAATGCCTCCACAGCAGCGAGATGAAAACACACTGTCTGGATATCACAAAAACCCAGACAAAGTACGCACTCATGAACACGCGTAGAATAGAATATTTCATTCTGAGCATGCATGTCACCCACCTAACACACACACAATCATCTTCCCACCCCCTCTCTCCAACCCACGCTTGCCATTCTCAGCCAACTAGTCCATGTTCATTCCACACACACCTCCACCAGATAATTTTTGTTTTAATAGAATCACTTAAAACAATTAATTACAGCCACCTTTCTCTCCCCCTGTACGCCTCTGTTTCACTTCACCCACCCACACACACACACTCTCCCGCTCACCCTCATTCCCATGCGTCGTAGGAGATACAGCCGGTAATAAAAAGGCATTTATTGGACGATTTTCTGGACGCCCGTTGGTTATTAACATGTAAATTAAATCATCACAGCTGTTCCATTTTCAATCAGATGGAGTTTGGGGGAGGCGGGGCCCAGACGAGGACCCCAGTGCACTGATTTTATTACGCACACCTTCATTAGGAGCCCTGCAGCCACAATCACCACCACCACCACCACAACAATCAACCTCCTGACATACACAACTACACACAGGCAGGCATTTACACGCTCGCACTGCACTGCTAATGTTTTCCACTGTGGATGCTGCTCTCATAGAATCACAATGTGGAAGCTGTCACTGATTGGTTTTTTTTTTTGGTTTGTTTGTTTGTTTCATGTTCAAAGCAGTCAGAAAGGCCGACATTGTAAAATGTTTTAATGATTCTTTTTCTTTTGACCTTGTCGAGCCAGTGAAAATGTAAATTTTCAGCCAAACGCGTATCGATCAATACTTTTCTCCTGATTGTAACACTGAGTGGCTTTCCTGTCCTCTGAGCACTTGTCCCAAACATGGAAAGTGACAAGCTCTTAAAAGTCACGGATGATTGTGGAAAAAGCTCCGTGTTCCAGAGCATAAGCACCGGGACCCTTCCAGGCCCCAAGAGAGCCGGCAGACATCAACGATTAGTTATAAGGAATTGTCAGAAAACGCACCAGATGATGGACTTTAAAAATGATCTTTTTTTTTTAATCCACGTATATATTTTAAAGGCCTCAGAGACGACCATTCTCAGAAAGGAGCAGTACTTAAAAGCGTAGGGAGGCGAGACTTGCGTTGTGATGAGACATTGGTAGTCCTATGTAGAAAGGTTAATGTTACCCACATAAGGTGCTAATAGTTGTGGTTTGACAATGGCCTCTGGGGAATGTGGTGGAAACCTAATAGAAACGAACTCATTGACACATAAATTGTACATTTTCAACTATTTCATTATCATCCACACCATCTTGCTGTGACATATATCAATAGGGATGAAGGGAATGGCCTTTTTTTCGTTGCTTTTCCCCGTAACTCACAGTCCTGAGAGGATATTGATCTTTCATCTTTTCAGGGGAAAAAATCACATTATTGCAGATAGAGAATAAACTACCACATCCATATGGAAATTACAGCACAGGAAGCGATGGCATGGCCCGATAAAGTCATGTGTGTCCAAACATGGAAAAGCATTCATCTTATTAATTTGCCAACAGTGTGTGAATGTGAGTGTGAACGGGTGACTGATTGTAAAGTGCTTTGATTCCGCTTAAGATTGACAGGCGCTAAATAAGTGCACCATTTACCATTCTTTAATACCTAAATGGATCAGACTATTGGCAATGAGTGGCACCATCAGCGAAACCAATAGAGCACAAATCATAACTTGAAAGCTGGTAAAAAGATTTTTATATACGCTTTTATAGGTGCTGTAAAACTAAGTGCTACTAAAATGTGTTTGTGTAACGCTTCAAACGTTTACATTTTTAAACGTCTGTGCAGATTTTTGCCTTCAGTGATGTGAGGTTTGTCTGTTTCTGGAGCTGAGGAGTCAGACAGCAGCTTGTGCAGGTAGTGGCAGGATAATGGATTGACCTCTAGTCTGCCCGCTGCGTTATAGCAAAGCTGGTGTGAATAAAAGAAAAGATGGTTATTTTTAGAGCCCGATTGAAATGCTGAGGGAATCTGCTACCAGGGCTCAGAGAGCACAGTTGAGAGAGCGATAGAATCAAAGCGAAAAGAAAGGAAGAATAGGTGAAGGTAGACTTATAGGCACTGATTTAAAAAAAGGACAGAAAGTTGTGGAAGGGAAGAATGACAGAAAAAAGAAACACAACACACACACACACACACACACACACACACACTAGACGCAATCCATAAAGGAGCCACATCATTTCCATAAATTATATATTTATCCAGATTAATTAGCATATATATTTGAATTAGGATTTAAAGGGTTTAAGGGCTGTTTATTATGATTATTCCACTTCGACTCCAATGTCTGATCACTCTGAAAAGATAATGTGATTTTTTTTTTTTTTTTTTTTTACATTCAACATTTATACACTATGCTAATAGTGGCTAATAGTGATATGCAGATTTAGTTAATTACTAAATGGATTTTATTCCACTTTGCCACAGTGAGTCAAGTATGTTTGTTTTAGTTTATATTCAAAGAGGCTTAGAAGAACTCACATCCTCCAATTAACGCAAGCGGATAAACTTTGCTGCATTTTGGCTGGTTTCCCATTATTTGAAACAATAAAAGCCCATCCTACATTTCCGCCTCATCTTTATGATTATTGCCGTCATGATCGTCTACATCATCACTCTAATTTGCCTCATTAGTTACAGTAGTTAGTGTAGCGTTGATCCTCCTGTAATATGTCACCGTCCTCCGTACGTGATCCACAGCAAGTATACATGCCTGTGTCGGGCCCTGTTAGAACAACAGGAATTAGTCTCTCCGCTGCAAATATATGCCTCGTAAACTGTGCAATGATTTCACACAGGCATCTGGTTTACGACTTAATCTGCGTTGGTAGCACAACTCGGCTTCTTCGTGTCATATTGGTTTATTGTTGTGACACTAGATAATCAATAGCTAGTATGTTGGGTTATTGCAGGGCTGTTCTGGACTGATCTACAGATGATGTGCATGATGTTTGACAGAAAGCAAATCATCACACACTCAGTTTGTTGGCGATGGTCAAACCACACAGTGTAAAATGAACGAATATTTCCTGATACACATTTCTAGAAAATCATAACCAGACGACAGATTTCATGCATTTGTAAATGAGATAATGTCAAAACGTTGTTTATTAATGTCTCTAAGAACAACAGTGAGGTGACTCAGAAGAGGAGACTTCGGAAACATATTTATTGCAGAAGTATTTCTCCCCACCTCCCATCAACCCTATAATCTCAGGACACACAACTCCCCACGAGGGCCGCCGCGTCTTGTGTCACATGCAACATTAATTGTGTGTTACACTACATTGATCAAGGGGCGATAACTTGTAATAATTGGATGTTAAATTAAAGAGCTATCCTATTTCTTGCCATCTCAATTGTAATTGTCATTGTGCAGCAGTTAAGATGATGTATGAGGGATTGTGTTTTCCGCAGTGGAGCATGACCCTGATGAGTAATGCTGCTTTTGGCTGCTTGGCGTCTCTCCATCGCTCTGACTTTGTGATAATGCGTGCCGATTGGAATATTAAGAGGACTTAGTTGTGGCAAAGAAAAGAGTAGGGGTAAACATGGCTTTGGGCTTTCGAGTGAGAGGATTAGAGGAAAGTAACTTGCAAAATACATATTACGTCCCCTCCATCGCTGTCAATGTGTGTGAGCAGCACTGCAGCACAGCCTACGTCTACCGCCCTGTGCTTCTGCTCCCGTCTATGAATGGCTGTTTAGATCCACTTCTGTCTACTTGTCCCACACCATGCCTGCTGCGTTGTCACCTGACCCAAGAAGTGACAAAGCAGAGTCCTTACCCCTTATTATGAGAACATGAGGTCAAAGGCATCCTCGCATATGACAGACACCTCCTCACTTCCTGACCCCTGTCACTTCTCATCCATATGAACCGCCAGCACGGGCTTCATGTTGCAGACAAGGACACTATACTGCTCAAGTATATCATCCAGAGAATTCATCCTCAAGGGGGACAACCTCTATACAAGGTCCTTTTGCAAAGAAAAAGAACTGGTTGTGATTTGTACAGAACAGCACTGACCTTCTTACCACTGGAGTCAATTTTGTCCCGTCAAGTTTAAAGAAATATGTATATTATTGAAAATGTCTGTTTGTAATTAGGCTGAACAAATGTGTATTATAAGAATGGAGTGTGTTGTAGGAGTGTGCAATGGAATCAATGGAATGCAATCTTTTTAACAGCTCACCGAAGTTCGACCTATGCTCCTTCAAGCCAACTAGAACTTATTTTTTAATGGACGACACTGGGGTGGAAGAAAACTCAATGCGATGTGGCCAAAATTTAATATTAAACACATTAAAACTAATGTATGCTGGTAAGGCTGCAATGAAACCCACATAAACAGTGTAGAAGTCAATTAGGCGTACTCATGAATAAATATATTTTGCAAACATCATCCACAATGGCTGCTTTACTGCCTAAATAGGCAAACAGAGATAACAGATAGCATTAGCGTTAGCATTTGTGCTACTGCAGCCCAAGCGTAGAGCCTAAAAGAGATGCTAGTCCCTGAATAAATACACATGTCCCTAAATCGCACACACACACACACACACACACACACACGCTAAGCTGTACTTAGAGGGCTAATACCACAGCAAATTACCATATTCAACAGGCTCATCTCTTAGCTGCTACTCATTAGCAGATAAATGATAGGACTATATTTAAAGTACTATCGCACTTTAGTGTCATCATGAAATGTGTGTGTGTGTGTGTGTGTGTGTGTGCTCGCAAGTGTGCGTCTGCATACAGTAACACATGTATCCCACACACATGCATGTTCATCTGAACCGGACAGGATCATCCTCCATCCATCGTCTCTGTGTGATGTGTTAGCTGTCAGTGTGTGTGCGTGTGTGTGTGTGTGTGTGTGTGTGTGTGTGTGTGTGGTGGTGGATGGGGA
>CAAKHB010002921.1:20930-33430 GCA_901007665.1 Aeoliscus strigatus | reverse complement strand
TCAAGTATACAGAAGAGTATTAGGGCCATGTAGCAGAGAAATATTTGAGAGGAGGAAGGGTTTTTTTCATTGTGTACTTTGAGAAAAATGTCGAAAATTTGAGAATGAAGTCAAAACATAATTTCATGAATAAGGTCAAATTGGATTGGTTATTCTCGAAATTTTAACTTTTTTTTTCAGAATTTTGAATGTTTTCTCGAAATTTCAAGTGCACAATGAAAAAAAAACATCCTCTCAAATATTTTCCCTACATGGCCCTATACTCTTCCATATGAGTAAGATGATGCTCCTAGGGTCCTTCTTGTGGGTCATCATATGGCTGCAGAGGCCAATTCTGGAACCACACATTTGGACAATGTGGACATTGAAGTGATGTGCTGGGGTTAGGATGTGGGTGAGCTTGTGCGGTGGACAGCTTCACTTTTCTTTGCTGTCGCTTAGCTCTGGCAGCCTTTTGGAAGCTATTCCTCATGGATTGTGGTTTCCTTATGTCGAGAGTTCCTCCAAGTTCTTCTGTTTTTAGCTAGGTCTTCCCAGGAGATGCTGTCTACGTGGAACTTCTTCATGTTGATCTGTTGATGTCCTTGAATCTTTTTCTGACCTCCAGGAGCTTGTTGACCAGTCGTTAGCTCTGAATAAAGGACCTGCTTTGGCAGATGTGTCAGGCATTCAAACTGCATGGCCAACCTATCTCAGCTGATGCCTAATGATGACATGCAACACACAGTAAACACGCACATACACACACACTCACACACACACGGAAAGATGGAACCACTATACTGTGTAGTCTTTATTTATTTAATTTTTTTTGGGTAAAAAAATTCCCAGAATGATTTCCTTAAATGGATGGTAACTCTAATGAAGTCTGATGATTATAATTCCTTACAGTACTACGAACATTCACATGCTGTATGAATCCCTTTCATTCACAAAGGGAATTCAAAGACCAATTCGCAAAGGGAACTTTCAATTCACAAAAATTCAGATTTCATCTTTGTGGGTCACTGAAAAGAAGAACAATGTGCATGGACTAGGCTAGTAAATTCAATAAATCAATAAATATATATTGATTTATTATTTATACATCAATAATTGTGTGCTCTTTCCAGGAGTGAAAGTCTCTGTGCATTGCTGTAACAAATAAAGTCAAATATCATGATATTATAATTTAAATATTATTCTGTATATTAAACGAAAATTAGCTTTATTTGTCATTACAACACATAATAATATTTTGATTTCTATAGACCCTCAGAGATGTGACTCAATGTGTCTCAATCAGAGCCAGTCCTCACACCTCCCACAGGCTCCCATGCAATTGCAACACGGCATTCACAAATCTGATGCCACCTCATCTGATCATCATCTATCTGCCCTTGGTTTCTGTTATGATATGCAGTAGTTGCTGTCTTGTAAATTTTAGCTTAGATACTCTAAAAACACAGTGACCCTTTGTGAAGTAAGTGCTGAAGCCATACTGATAGATTCCATAAAAACAACCGTTATACCGGTACCAGGAAACAGGCACGTGGAGTATGGACCCTCCACCTCACATATCATGGACACTTTGCTATTGTGTTTTCCAGATATATACATATAATATACCTTCTACACCTTGCACATCAGCACGTCCATACTTCTGTGGTTTCTGGAAGTCATCCGAGACCTCTTCTCCACAAAGCCCATCTCCTGCTCATCACCATCTGCTACTCCACCACCGTCAGTGTCTCCACCCCCAGGGGTTCCTAACGTACCTATTTTTTGAGTTACGCAAATATAGTTACAGCAAGATGATGAGGTTCACCTGCCAAGCATGGAGCATTTTAGTCTCAATCCAGAATTCATTATAGCTGTTCACAATAAATAGCCACAGGTTTCTCTTTATTCAGCTGATGTCATACGAGGCCTTGGCCGTACAGAAAACAATTAGTAGTAGTCGTAAATTCAGAGTTGCTAGGCCTTAAAAAATCAATATACTTTTTCTTTTGTGTGGTTGTTGTTTTTTTGTGAGGGCATTTTCCTTGCTGTCAGAACGCGGGTAGGTCCAGCTTGTTCTTGTGAATGAATCATAGTATGAAATAATGGTCTATACAAGTAAGCTAGACTTGGTTTACTGCATAATTTAAATGACTGAGGTATCAGAACATCTGGAATCAATGCTAGCTGTAAATGATTTAGTGTGTGGAAAAGCAGGATACGTGCAAAAATGGCATGGATGACATAATCCTGTTCATCTTTCTTTGCCATCCATTCTGTTTGAAGTCTGTGGGGAGGCTTTTTCTCTCATTTTCTGGGCACTCCTTTTGCTCATCTGGGGCATGGGCCTTTGATATTTCCGTTGTTTTTCATTATGCTGCTCCTCACAGTCCTTTGCCTCCCTCTTCATATAATTCAGTGATGTGACCCAGGCTGGAATGAGCAATCTGCAAAAGACTCAAATGTCTAAAAGACTACAAGTAATGATAGACAGTTGTTTTTCTCCATTCGTGGTAAAGATGAGTCTCCTCCCATAGTGTTTATTTCTAAGTTCATTCATTCATTCATTCATTCATTCATTCATTTTCTGCCGCTTATTCCGGTCACGGGTCACGGGTGTGCTGGAGCCAATCCCGGCTGTCAACAGGCGAAAGGCGGGGTACACCCTGGACAAGTCGCCATCTCATCACAGGGCCAGTTTATTTCTTCATTCTTAAGTAAAAACTGGATTTTCCATTTTCATCCAAGCCTTTGTCTGTTGGATATGAAACATTAAATCAAATTCAGTACATTTCAAAGTTATTCTCCGTCAGTCTCACTGAGTCAATTAATGAGTTCACATTCAGAAGATACATCACTGCGATAATACCATATTATACTGACGTCGTGTTAATAATGCCATTGCACGGATAGTAAAGAGAATGGCTGCTTTCAGGACAAATGTTTACATAAAGTTGGAGAGCCAGCTCGCTTTATTTGTGAGATAAAATCTGACCCCATAAAATGGGACTGAAGCGTTATTTAATGTTATGTTTCTGTCTCATTGATATAGATTCCCAGTGCGATTGTGTGTTTATCTGTCTGAAGTGCACACACAGACACACACACACAGACACACATGCACACAGGCGCGCACACATTTTTTTTTTTTATTCACAACTTGACTGTTTAAAACATTTATGACTGATTAGCAGAGAATTTATCCCTTTAAAAGCCTTTCATGTATAAATCATGTGTGTTTTGACTTGAAGGGGCTGTTTCTGCGTTATTGATGAGGCGCTTGACTCTAATCAATTAGTAATTGGAGCACAGCTTTTAAATAATACATTTATTAGGCCTTATGATGTGTTTAATGGCAGCCCCTCGCAGTGCAAATACTTCTGAAGTACCCTAATGAGTCTTTTATGGGCAAGCCCAGGGAAAATGGCACATCTCACTCCGATGCCGCTGCACAATATGTCTTGTTTACACGAATTGGCAAGTCGGGCATCCAATGCATAGACGCTCTTACAAATTCTTATTATGCTCATCTCTGTCTGCTGGAAAGAGCTTACATTCATGTTTTTGTGTTTCATCCACTTGTTTTCCCTTTACGGACTCTGTCACTGAACTGAACTTTTGCGGTCAATTAGTAACCTCATGTAATAATCATCAGCACTCATTGGTACAAACAAAACAGCAGCCGCTACAAAACAGAACTGGGAAGCAATGTCAGTTTCATGGTGGTACAACGCATGACTGCTGCGTTCCTCTTCTTCAAACGTCTTTTTCCTGAGATAATTGAGTTTCACATCACTAGTAAACCACCTGTGTGGAGGAAGATCACCACCTGCCCGAGGACCACCCTCTGGTGAAGGCCCGAGCTATTTAGCCAAAGTATCTCTCAGCACACAGGTTACGTATGTCATCCATCATCGTCAGCCTGACTGTGTCTGTGGTCTGTCAGCAACATGCGTACATGGGCACTTGCATGGTGCTTGTGCGGGAGAGCTGAGTATCGTTGGCGAGCTGGCGCTCTCCTGGCAGGGGTGGGTTTTAATTGGAACACCCAGCGAGTGGTACGAGTGCTGGTGTCACAGAGAAAACTCCACAGACAGGCCCACACTGATTTACTCATATGGTGAGCGACTATCTCCTGAGGGGCAACGGATTATGAAAGCATTCACAACTTTAAATACCCACGGACAGCGTCTGTGTATGTGACACACATCCTGTGTTGATGCACCTACAGCATGTTCCGCTTTCCAGCCTAAAGGATCTGTCAAATGTCTTCTCATTGTCTGTGTTGATTTGGCAAGCAGACTGTTTCAACAATACCATATTGTTACTTTGACTTGAGATTAAAACTAGCATGTGACACACTGGCTCCTGAGTATATATATATATATAAGTGTGTCAATAATGCATGCATGTGAATATGTTTACAACTGCGCATCACTTGGACTCATCCTGACATGCCCCATACATTCATGCATATGCCTTCTGAGAATTCTTGCCACCGATATCATTTATCAAATGAAATCATCCTCCTTCGCTGTCCACACAGCTGGAGTGACAGTATTCTTCTTCGCATCTCCTCTCTTCTTACACTGAGCTGTGTACTTCTGAGTCCTATTTATCCACTGTTATTACAGTTCTCCTGTAGTGAGTCTGTTACTTTATTCTGTTTTTCTTCTGGTGTTTCTGTCTCATTTGAATTCAACACGCGCGGCATCTTCCCCGCTCTCTTCCACACAATTTATACACATGCAACCCGGTGCGCATTCACAAACACACGTGCATGCACAGTTACACCCAAACTCAGCCCTCCCCCACAAGAACAATCCAACGTGCACGCACATACACGCTCCATGTTTCAGTGGTGCCTGACAGGAACAAGTGACAGCTCCCTAATTACCTCCTCACTGTAGACGCTGACGCTGCCTGAGACGCACTGCTCATTTTCCTCTTTCTCCTTGGCCTCTCTCTCCCTCTCTTTCTCTTTCTCTCTCTCTCATCACACACACACACACACACACACACACACTATCTATTTCCTTCCTTTCAAACCTCCTCTTCTATCTCCCTGTGGTGAATTATGCATGTCCAGGAATTCCCAATTTGCATTCACACCAGTCCCACTGAGATCTGCCACCTATATGTTCCCTTTGTCTGTCCTTCTCCTTCCTTCTTCTTGGCTTTTCAGATCACATACATTCTCTGTCGTGGGGAACCACCTCTATTTCTGGTCATTTTAAATACGTTTTCAAAGAAATGCTGGTTTATTAACACTTTTGAACACTTTGTGTAGGAGTGACATTATTAACCCCACTTATTGCAAGCCAGTGGGGCCAGTTATCCCTGGGGTGCCCAAGTCTGCAGGGCCTGGAGAGGCAGCGGGGGCTCTCCAGGGGATAAGTGCCACCACAAAAACAGCGACCCCTCCACACCTCTACCCCACCCTGGGTGTCAACTCAAAGGCCCAGATTGCATTTCCAGTTGATGCCTGCCGGCCCCATAAGCATGTTTTGTTCTAATAGAAAATGGACCCTCCCCACTCCCTCCACTACTCCACCCTGCCAACATGATTGTCCAGTGGGAGCCAGTAAACACCAAACACTAAACACCAAAGCTACCTAATCATGAGACAGGGAATGGGAAGAAGTAAAGTGGGAGGATAGGAGGAGGAGTGTTTTTAAAAGAAGGAATAAAATTACAATAGGAGGGAGTGTTAACGTGGGAAAAAGAGATGGAGGGCAGGAGAGTCAGGGAGATGCAGAAAAGGAGAGAAACAGCCCTCAGAGAGAGGGAGAACTGAGCGAAAGCACACGGAGTTGGGTGGAGCAGAGGGGGAGTTCTGTGGTATGTAGGCAGATGATAGAGTGTCACTGACAGGCATCACTCAGGGGAGAGAGTCGCCCGGGTGTTGGTTGGATGAGCCTCCGCAAACAACGCAGTACCTCATCTGCATAAGCTATGGCCACCACGCTGTTACAAAACAGTGATGGGCTGAATGTCCCACCTGCGTACTCTACTCAGCATCCGCCTGCTCCCTCTAAACATCCATTTGTTTGGTCCGTTCTTTTCTCTTTTCTTCTTATACATACCAACTCTCTTTCCGGGAGTTTTTTTTTTTTTTTTTTCTTTTTTACTCACTCACATCTCTCTGACTCTTTGGGTTTTACCACCAAAGATCTGGTCTCGGATGTACAGACACGTGTTTTCCATTAAAATAGATTCAATGAAGACACAAACTATGGCTGAAATCCTACATTTCGACATGACTCGGGGCCACTAGCTCACCTTGAACCTACTTTTATGTGGTGCTGGGTCACCTTGGTATGTATCACAGAGATTACAAATGATTTAGTGTTTTAGAAAATGATTTATTTGTTTTTGAATATAATCAACCCTGTGTCTTTGATAATACTGTTGAGTTGACCCCAGTCAACAAGTCAAATGATAAGCATGATAAGTCTGAGCGGGGAAATTAGTTGATGTTTGCCTCTGAAAGCAGCAGCTCTTTCCCTTGTTTACTTTTAATTTTATGACTGCATGAATGATCATATAGTATCCAAATTATATTTTACCACATTTTTGTAGATGCTCGAAGCTTCCCTCTGCTTCACCACATTTCCATGTTTTCTTAAAATTATTATTATTATTTTCATTATTTCACATGTCCTGATTAGTGGAGCAGAACATGCCCCCCCCCCCCTTTTTTTTTTAACAAAATAACTTCTGAAGTGTAAGAGGAATTTTGTACATTTGAATCAATGTGTAGTGATCAAGAGAGATAGTTGTTTTCTTTCTTTCAGAGAGAAGTTATTAACTCTGCCAAGTCCACTTAGTCCCGGACGAGTGTTTGTGCTGGCTCCAGCGGATGCTGTGACTCATAAATGTTGCGCTATAATCTCTCCACTGCAGTGTCGCCTTTCTTCAACCAGCTTTGGTTACAGTCAAACTAACTATTAACTATTTAAACTACTATTTAACAGAAAGTATTTGACTGAAGCAGCAGATGCATGCAGACGGAAGCACATACTGCCCTCACAAAACATCTTATGAGGGATTCAAATTACGTAGCCGAATGAATATTTTCACCTCAAACATCTGAGACATAATGTCTGAAGCAAATAAGTCAAATACAGATCATCAATAATTTCATAAATATGCTTGAAACTGAAAATGATGGTAGAAAAATGAAGACTGTTATTGATTTATGAATGAATACATGAGACAGTCACTGGCTAAAATGAGCATGTAACATTAGATTATCTGTGCTGAAAATGAACATAACGTAAATGTAACTGTCTGTTAATCTCACTGAGCTGGTGGAATTATGGCTGTGCAAACCTTAATTAAGCTTTCTTGGCCTTGACTAATGCATGGCTTGTACTAATCGTACTTTATCCAAATACATTTTACTATTTGTCCTTAAACTGTGTATTTATTCAGTAGAAATTGTCAAACTTGTGTAAAATCTGACTGCAGTTCATACAAACACAGAGGATGGTGAAAGGGAAGCACTGTTGCTTTCGGCTGTTACTCGAAAATGAGACCCTGTTTTTGCTGGGGAAAAAGTATCAGCACATAGTTTATAAATAATGCATCGTTGAAGATGTTCAAGGTGCCTGTGCTTTTGTGGAGAACACACCAAATGGTAAAAACAAAGTGGTAAACATCACAATATTACACAGTGTGTTTAGTCAGGGTGGAGAGGAGGTCATGGATGGTTTTGGTTGCAGCTTCCCATCAGTTTAATTGTGCTCATTTGCGGCCACTGGTGTATCACAACAAAACATTTCATCATATGCAGCACACACACAATGACAGCTCCAAGTTTGGCTCTTTCACATGCAATGAAAAGAAAGAAAAAGAAAGCAACCATGGTGAAGCTCAGCACACCGCAAATGAAGAAAACATCAACCTCTCACCACACACGGACGGCTTTAAGAAAACAAAAAACTAAAGTAATAAACTCAGTTGAGACACGTCTGTGGTTGCCATGTGACTGATGACGTTTTGAAGTTGGAGAAGTGTGTGAGCGAGTTGGAGTGTGTCGCGCTGACACTGTGTATCTACCAGCTTCGCCAGAATGGACAGAAAACAAGCATTGTGATTGGTTCACTGTAAACACACGACACAGTGGATCATACGGGACCGACTGGCTAACAAACAATCGGTTGACATATGAGACATATGAGATCTGTTTCATTACACCACAAGGTTAAGTGGTTAACAAAATGAATGCAAGAGGTGATTTCATGTGGACGTACCTGACTGACTCGCAGATGAGTCATCACTTTTCAGAACACCCCTCCTCAGCAACATCCACCTTCAGATCGGAGACTTCATTTTGAAGTTTGTGCTTAAGCACCGTTGAGGTCCTGGAGAGTCTGTCTGCCTGAGAGCAAGAGAAGAAGAGAAGGGGATGAGGAAACTTCAGTCACTGTAATGGCTGCTGAGGGTAAATTAAGATGCGGCGAGTTGTTTAGCTCTGCCTCTGTGGGGTGGTGACCGTTATTCACACTGACCGTCAGTGCCTCTTCACCACTGCACACTCACCACAATAGTTTCTCCTCCCAATCAGCACCAGAGTGCCATTTATCTCACTGCCACAACCCATGATTTATTACCTCAGTCCCTGCTACTGCGCCCGAGTGTCATCAGGCCTCTGCCACCCTGAAAAGTCACTACAAGGACCTGGTTTCTCACCCCGACCTCTTATTAGGCTCCAGCTGTCTGCAGCTGGCTAAGACAGACAGACAGACAGACAGACAGCAACAGATACCAACATATAAAGGCAATGATTTGTCCGAATCCTTCCTTGTCACGTTCCTTTGAGTGGAATGGATGGGAACATAATGGCAGCCACCAAAAATCTGATGCACAATGCACACACTGTCTTCTGTACAGCTGCAGAGGGATGTGGGCACTTTCAGAGGCAGCTCATGCTGAAGCATGTCTGGTTTATTTCTTTAAGGAGATCCTTTCCCTTCCTTCTACTCCTCTTTCTCGCTCCATCTTTCAACCTACCGCAGGCGTCGCAATCCTTTGACTGACTCGGCATCTCAGCGGGTAATAACTGATCTTATAAACACGCAGACGGAGCCCCCCCCCCCTTTGAATATCAGTTTATCGTTTGAACTTGGTAATCACACATTCCTCAGCATAGCATTCATTTTATTTACTTGATGCGTTTCATCTAATGCATGTAATGATATATGAAGAGGGGAGGGACATTAGAAGGTGACAGATGGGCCAGGTCTCGACATAACCATGAACCTGAGAGCAGATCCTCATATGGACCATCCACGGTACGTTATTCTGCTGGGAAATACGAGTTTCGAGCCAGACATACGTTTTCCATTTTTCCAACACTGCAATCACTTTGGCTAATATGCTGCCCTATTCATCTTCACAGTTCAACCTTTATTGTGCTGGGACTAATTCTGCTGTGATGCCTGAAATTGCAGCATGAGAAAATTACCATGCAGGGGAGGGGAGAAATGAGCGAGGACTTAAGCACGGGTGAAGAAGCGTTACGCTGTCGCTAATTACCGCCTCATTAGCAGCAGTGCTTAGCCATGTGGACAATAGCAGCAGAACAGATGATAAAAACACATGCAGTGGCTACAGTTGGAAGAACAGTGTTTTATGTCTTCATTGACTCACCATACATTTTACCACAGGAACATCCGAACCACCGGGGATGAAGTTGGTAATTAGTGAAGTCAATATGGTGTGATGATGGTGGGAGATGCTGCGTTATTGCTTCTTTTTCCAGGTGTTGAAATTCCCAAACTTAAAAGCAGCCTATTACACACCTCCATCTCCACACCTACACCTCGTGCCTCCACGCTTTCCACTCTCCCAACCCCTAGGCATCCAGATGTTGCTGTTAGTCCTGTTCTGCACAGGCGCTGCACTGTGGAACTGCCTGAAGTGATGACAATAAACACCTCTGCCATAACCTGGGCCTCTGCATTTACATATTTTCTAGTTTAATTTGAGGGGGAAGTATGCAAATGTATGCAAAACGAAATCCATCTCCTAATGGCATGAGACGATTAAACAATTTTTATGCTTAAATATTCTGTTTAATGAAATCAAACGGGCCCACGCGCCGCAACAAATTTGCCTAGGCATGAGCAAAATTAGAGGATATCTAAAATAGGAGTACTAGGAAGAGCGGGGAAGTGGAAGAGGAGGTGTGGTTGTGTGTGTGTGTGTGTGGGGGGGGTGCTGCCGGTAGTTGGCGTGCATGACAGCTTTTTAAAGTGTCCCTTGTGGGAGAAAATCTGTAAGCTCTTGAATTCAAATAGGTTTTCTATAACAATTATAAAATGTGGCAGTTCCCCTTTTTCATACGTCCATTTTTTTTTAGTTGAAAGACTAGGGATGGGTACAAAGATACTTCTACATGTGCATCTAAAATGTTCTAAAATAATATGCACTATGATGAATTTTTCACAAATGCTCCACCGTGCTTCCTCGCAAATGGTTTTGAGTTGGGAAAACATGCATTAACCTGCTTTGGAAGCGAGCATGAAAATTCTCACTATGTTAGCTTCAGAATAACGTTACTTCTTTGGATTCACAGTTTAACAAATGTGAAAATGAAATGATCTCCTTGTCCATGTTAGATCCTACAGACACGATTCCCCAGAAGCAGAGCACATTACAGAGAGATGACAGAATTATGATGAAAGCTGGAGAGAGAGATTTTTTTTGATTTTTCTAAAAGCACTTTATTTACATATTTATATTTTTACATTTGACTCAATTAATCCATTAAAAATAGTGCAAGGGAGAGAGAGAGAGAGAGAGTAAAATGCAACTGCTTAATTGTGACTATGCTGGGAGCTGGTGACTAATGTCCTTTCCACAGACCTGTTCAAGCCATGAGCTGCACATTAATATAAAGGGGGTTATTATTATGTTTAAGCTTCAGACCTGATTAATCACATGGATTTACTTACTTACAGCAAACTGTGCTGCTGTTCAGCACCCATCAAGCTCATGATGCAGGTGCTTACACCTTCTTTGAAATGCAAATGCTGGACATGATGCACTGTACCTGCTGAAGGTTGGACTGTCAGACTCCAGGGATTCCCACAGGCAGAAAGGCCAAAACTCACAATCACAATGACTGTCAGAAAGACAATAGGACTTTTTTTCTGAATCTGAACCCTCATTTGCAGGGTGCTTAGTGTTTGCTAATCATTATTGGCACGTGAGGGATGCATATGATCGATGATAACAGTAGCAGCAGGGAAAAGTGGTGGACCGGACGGCAACTTGAGATGCAAAGTGCGGATGCTGGTTGATCGGCTCGCTCAGACTGGACACAGCCATGGAGTAGTGAAGGCCTGGGTTGGGCCCGAAGGCTGCGAGGGATTTCTTCAGCCTGATGCTTTGTTGCCTCCTAATCCTGCTGGCTTATATATTATCCCTGCCTTCCCTCCAACAGCAGGCTAATAGAGGACAGGAGCTGGAACTCTCCTCATATCATGCTTCCCTCTGCAAACAGCTCGACGTATGTGTGTGTGTGTGTGTGTGTGTGTGTGTGTGTGTGTGTGCGCGCGTGTGTGTGTGTGTGTGTGAAATGTTGATTACTGCTTGTACAGATGTTTAAGTGGAGTTGGGCTGAAAGAGAGAGAGAGTCAAACACACACACGCGCACACACAGACACGGTTAACTGACGTGCTCAGGGAGGAAAAAAAGAGGTGGAGACAAGCTGAGCTTGTTGTAGCGCATCGATCGATTTCAGGCCCCTCTGACAAGATCCTCTGCTCGTATACCTGAAAGCTGCAGATGATGCAGTGCTGGAGCAGCAGAGAGGTGGGGAAGATGTGTGTGGGGGGGGGGGGCAGTTAAGGTGCTTAGAGGTTGAGAGTATGGGAGGGTGGCTGCATCCCCCGTGACACCCTGCCCTCAGTTATTAGAGCACCATGATGTCAGGTGCACAGACACATGACAGAACTGAGGAATCTGTGAGCTAGTTTGGACGTGGGAGGTTGTGTGTTTAAACATGTGTGTCTGTGTGTTCATCCGGATGTACATGTTAATATCAAGCGTTTGAGTTTGGGAGGAGGGAGCAGGAGGATGTGGCAAACTAGATTATTAACCCTTAACATTGAGCTTGATGTGGTTTGCTAAAATTATGGTCCGGGGGATTTATGTGATCCCCATAATCCCGCCGGCCTTGATGCTCCAAATCCATTGTCATGCTTCACTTTTATAGTGGGGAATTTCCATGACTTCAGCTCCCCACTTAGATTGCACTTTGCATAACCACACTCACACACACATTGCTGCCACCCATTCAACATTCCTGTCTCAATACCCCAGCATCGCATTACACAGGGCAGCGCTTTGATGTCATTACACTCCTTTACTTGTGGTTTATATGCTTATATCAGCGGCCTGATTACATGGAATGGCCGCTGCTTTAAACGGGGTAGTTACTGAATGAACCTGGTAATGAGACTTTGGTCCAGTTTTTATCTTGAACCAGGCGACAATGTGACAGTTA
>CAAKHB010002918.1:0-10692 GCA_901007665.1 Aeoliscus strigatus | reverse complement strand
ACACAGCGGACGCAGTGTCCTATGTTCACCACTAGAGGGCGTGCTTCCATGTATCCCCAGAATAAGAGCCGGGAGGAGATGAGAGCTGACATGTACGTCTAAGGTTTCCATGTCGGCGTGATGTCTGTTAGCAGCTGATCCTCGACGTAAACTGAAACAGGTTTCTTTTCGTTAGACAGACTCTCAGGTTCAGAATACATGAATCATCAGTTAATCTCCACAACAAGACTTGACACACATAAACAAATACACAGGGGACACCTGAACCAGATGCTAAGCTAGCTTGGGACGCTAGCTTTAGCTAATGTGAACACAACGACGCCTGGAACAAACTGACTGAGGGTGTAAAACAAACCACGTCCATTCATCATTTCAGTCTCTGTAAACTAACCAACAACTGTCGTTGGAAATAACCAGAACTAGCTTGTGACGCTAGCGCTAGCTTCCACACAACGGCCTCTGAAACGAACAGACAAGACAATCTGACGTGAAAACAAACCGTGTGGATATGAAAACCATTCATTGACATTTGAACTAGTTGGACAGAGAAAAACAGTGAATGTCTAATGTGTCTAATAATATTCATAATAATGATATTTTGACAGCTGGGATCGTGACCCACGACCTGCAACCTCCAATAAGCAGAAGATGAATGAATGAATAATGCATTTTATTTAAAGGTGCCTTTCTGACACTCAAGATCATCGTACAAAGGAATAAACCACAGTAAGATACACGATATAAAAGCCTGGATTGGAGAATATAGCAATGTCGACGACTGAAACTATTACAAAAACTATTACTACTACAAAAGAAAAGTGACTCAGAGGTTTATGAAGGCCGACTGAGGAAACATTTCACAGCGTCGAGTCCAATGTCGTTGGATATCCGTCGACATCGGGCTGACCACGTGCGTGCAGACGTATGAGTGCCATCCACTCGTCCACGCCCCCAGTACGGTTTGTGTTTTTGAACAGAAGAGAAATTCACAATCACTTTTAGTGGCGTAGCTCTTTGATTACTCACCCCACTTCTTCGCCCTGCATCTCCTCAGGCTCCGTGGGAGGGATTCTGATCTCTCGGCAGCGCCACCTGGTGAGGTAACCGCTGTGCTTTGGCTGCAGGTCCAAGCAGCAGAGCGAGCAGGTGGCGGCGGGTTGCTGGTGGGGGAGCTGGTGCCACCAACAAGACGCCCATACAAGAACCCGATCCAGGTGGCAGCAAACACTCAGCCCTGTCTCCGCCACTGCTCTTCAAACACAATCCTGTTCACCAGGTCTCTGGTGAACGTGAACGTTCAACCTCATCTCAGTCATCTTTTAATCACATTTTATAGATGTTGGTTTGTGTGTCCCAAATGAAGGATCCCGACAAACAAGCATCCATGGTGACCAGCAGGTTCCATGTCGCTGCCGATACGTCTACGCTAGCATACTTTGGAGCGCTGTGACCAAGAGGCAGTGTCACTCAGTTCTTCTACCTGGTGTCAAAAGGAGCTAGGAGAAGGAGAAAACGCCCATCGCTTCCTGAAAGTTGGGAGGCCGCACCGCACGGCCAAGTTGCTGTCATTACGGTAATGACTTGCTGGCTTCTGACAGTAAATGGGATTACCGTAATGACAGCAACATGGCTGTGGTCAACGTTGAGGAACCGATGGTCGTTTTCTCCTTCTTCACACCAGGTGACACAGTGACACATCTCCCTTGTCTTATCGTGTAAATAGTTGCAGTAGTTACGGTACTCCAAAGTATGCTAGCGTGAATGTAGTGTCGAAGGGTTGAGCAGCACACACCAAGACTCCAGGAAAACTCCACTGGTGAATAATGAGAAGCTTTTATTGGTGTTTGTGGGAGAAACGAGGCCAGAACACACACGGCAGCATCGTCCCCGGGGACAGCAACAACACGGGTGAGTGGGCGGGGGAGGCTCGGGCAGTCAGTCACAACAAGGAACCGTGAGGAGAACCCACCGAGCAGGAGGAACAACGAGGACGTTATCGTCGTCGTCATCGTCGTCAGAAACCTGCCACGACGTTTGTCACACAGCAGCCAACCGCCGCTGCGGACGCACGGGACAAATGAAAATCCCACCGGAAACAGCTGGAACATGCGGTTACATAGAAAAGATATCAAAAAGGTTTCTGGAACACCAGTGAAGAAATCATAGAAAGACAAACATGGCTTCCTTCCTTCCATCGTCAGGGAGAAGCAGAAGATGCTCTGGGAGACTTCTCCTTTCAGGGATTGAGGAAGTCGGACATTTGTGTAGATTTGGGGAGAAGGAGCGTCGACAGAACTCCATCTCCCATGATCCCCCTGGGCTTTGACCAGTCTATGGATGGTGCAAAGAGGCGGCAAAGAAATCGGGGAGTAAAGGTTTTTACGTCAGCATAACAAAATCACAGCTTCCTCAAAAGAAAACAAGCTTCTGCATGAAAAGAAGGTTTAATAGTTTCAACAACCACAAGAGCAACAATAAAACGTAACTCAGTAGAAGATGGAAATACTCGTATAGCTTTTTGGTATAATCGTTTTAGGTTTTATTTGGTTTTCATTTCTCGATTAAAGACAAAAAGCTCTGACTGACCGTCTGCTAAGCTCCGCCCTCAGTCAAGACCAACCAATCACACCTCAGCAGCCACCCTCCTCTGCACAATGGGGCGAGCAACAGAAACAGAATCTGAATCTGACATGATTAAAGGGTCAAATTTGTTTGCTCATTTGCAAAAATACCAAATCAAGGATTAACTGAGGATTCAAATGACAGATGGATGAGTGGTGCCTGAATCTAAATTCACTGATGGTCACCTCAGACATGATGGGGCGTTCCGGTTATTCCTCTTTTCCATTGGTCAGAGGGTAAAATGATAAGATGACAGTTTGGTCCTAAAGCGTCTGTGAATGCATCCATGAAATCTGTTGCTGGTATGAATGGACGCCGAGAGCTGATCACAGCAAAGTCAGGACGTGTGGCAGCACCTTGAGCCAAGTTTCCGTTGCCATGATTGTCTGCCGTTTACCCGTAAAAATGTTGTGGTTCTTTTGCATTACACTGGTTCCGAATGACACACAACAGCATGCGTGTCGAGGATATTTTGGCTTTTGGTTTGCGTCCCGTCTATCGGTGCTTACACAGGAATAATAGTAGGAACGGTAAAGGTCAGCATCTAAGCTCGTTCATTTCATCCCTTCAGGAGTAGAAGGCACAGACAGAATGACTGAAGATTGTTGGAGTTACATACACTCGTGACGCTCACGTCAGTTATGGCGCTGGAGTGAATTAGCTTATGTGAGCACAGAGGAACCGTCAGAAGGGACACACACAGTCGGACCGTCACAACTGACTAATTAGCACGTTTCAAACTTTATCAGCACGTTAACTAACAAATTCACCTCAGTTAATACTACAAAAACTACAACTTCTGTTTCAGTCGGCTCAAGGAATAACCGGAATTTCTGCCCGTACGTTACTGAGGTGGCAAAAAAAAGAAAAAAAGGTTTAAGGAGCCAATCGTGCAACAGTACGTAAGGGGGCGGGGCTTAGCGAAGGGTCAGTTGATTTGTCGCACGGTGAGCGAATCACAACCCAACGCTCTGACATAAACACGACCCCCGGCCAATAAAAACCAAGAAACCAAACCACAAATTCTGTCATCGAATCAGTGTTGTTTTTTTTGTTTTGTTTTTTTTTTGCGTATTATTTTAATGTGTATTTAATACCTCAGACAAAAACACCTGAGAGAGAGAGAGAAAAACTGACAAATGATTTCAATAGGTTTTTCTGTAATATAGTCAATTATGTATATTACAACTATAATCACATATTTCAAGCATATATCATATACACATATATATCTAGTGAGAGAAGAGTCTAATACAGTTGTATGGTACAGTAGCAGTAGGGTGCATTTTACTCGTTTCCCGTTGGAAAAGTTGGAGGGAGGTAAAGAACAAGTGTTTGTGTGTAAATCTATATACGCTTTCATCAATACAATATGCAACAAAAGAAGAGGAAAAAATCAACAAAAAGAAGGAATAAAAGACAAAGAAAGGGTATAGGCAGTTCAGTACTGTGTTTGAGATGGTGGAAGAGTGTGTGTGTGTGTGTGTGTGTGTGTGTGTGTGTGTGCATCAGGTCAGCACCATAGAAGTCCAAAACAACATCAAGAACAACAATAAGGGTTAAAACCTGGTGAGGGCTGTGTGCGTCGGTACGACTGTTTGTGTGTCTGCATGCTGAAGGTTCAGTCTGTTCCGTCACTTCCTGAACAAACTGGAGCCCATCGCCGTGGAAACCAGATCCAACGCGGCACGTTTGCGTGTGTGTGTGTGTGTGTGTGTGTGTGTGTTAGACACCAAGACCTGCCGGTGAAGCTCTCCAGCTTTTTCATAACATCTGTTCGCATCCAGCTCATTATGTAGCTCCTTGGCCTTTCAGAATAAAAGCCCTGTGATTATTTCAAAATCAAACACGGACGTTTTAAAACGAGCCGACAAAAAAAATCTCTGTTAAAACTATACAACTGTTGTTTCACCGTCTTCCTCCAGAGCCGCTGCCCCCCCTCAAACAATCGTTACTAAGATGCCCCGCCCCTTCTCGCACCATGTGAAATACCTGATTCAACCGTGATACATTCTCTGTTACGTCTCCAAACCCAAGCAGCTCCGCGAAAATAGATTCTTTTTTTATTGTCATCTAGGAATAAACAGCTGGGAGGAAAAGCGCTGCATGTGGCCCGTCCAGCTAAACAGACCCGCCCACCCCCCGCCCCCAGGTAGAAAATATACAAAAGATGACTCCAAAATCCTCCTCAGTTCACCTCTACTGATAGAAAAATATACAGGAATCCTTTGACAAAATCTCTTTGCATTGTGGACGAAAACCCCTCGGTGCCCCCGCCGGCTGGACTGGATCCGCCTTCCTGCCCAGTTCAAAAATAGACGCTGTTGTTTTTTTCTGTTGTTTCGTTTTGTTTTTGTCCTATTTATAGAAAAGAAATGACACTCGTGACCTCCCCCGGCGCCTCGTGTTGACTTTACAGAGTGAGATGTCACTGGCAGAATGTGAATCCAACACCGACTTGAAACTGGCCCGAGCAGAAGAAAAGAAGAAGAAAACCCGCAGAGCGACACCGGGCGTAAACGCAGCACCGAGGGTGAGCTGCCGAGGGGAGGTGTGTGTGTGTGTGTGTGTGTGTGTGTGGGGGGGGGGGTTCTGTGTGGCTGCAGCAGGAGTCAAACGGGGAAAGGAAAGTGTCGCTGTGCCTGTTTGTCTGTTTGTTTTCTGTCCCGACGCACACAAACAACACGTCTGGTTTACGCCCGACGCCCCTGCAGATCTACGCCTGCCGCCCCCCTCCCTCCATCGCCACTTCAACTAAAGTGCTGCTGTTGTCGGGTTGCCCTGTACCCTCTCTTCTCCTTCCTCCTCCTCACAAGTCTCCGTGCCGGCTCTCGTACTTGTTGATGATGTTCCGGCAGCGGCCCAGCTCTTTCCTCATGTCTGCCACCTCCTGGCGAAGGGTGGCGTTCTCCCGCTCCAGGAAGGCGGCGCGCACCGAGATCTGGTTCTCCTTCAGCCGCCGGGCGTCCCGCGACCGCTTCGCCGCCTCGTTGTTCTTGACGCGCCGGCTCCAGTACTTCTCGTCCTGACGTCGGCGGCGGTGTGGTATGTTGGGGTGTGTGGGGGGGAAAAGGAGGGGGGAGGAGATAAAAACAACACAGAGGGAGAAAACGGGATGAGAAGGGTCAGTTGTGTGGTGAGAGAAATGAATGGTTGGAAGGAGGAAGAGGAGAAGAAGAAGAAGAAGAAGAAGAAAGGTGGCGACAGCTGTGAAACATGAAATATGCTAAAACTTACTGAATAAGACACTGCTTTGATTTACTGATTCTCCAACAGAAATACTCCCCTTCATAGAACGGACCTGGGCTAATGCGTATCAATTTGTTGAGTTAGCCCGATCTGTGCTAATCTGTTCCGTTAACTCGCCGTTAGCCCGATCCGTGTGAGTATTCTCTCACATGTTCGTTTTAAACCAAAATAAAAAAAATACAGTTTCTCTTTGTGTGAATTTCATTCTTGTCCCAAACATGTTAGCGGCCCCAGGGAACCATGTTCTCATGAATGTGTACTTGTCTTACTCATTATTAGTACTCGTCATGTCTCTTAATACACCGTCAGCACCCCCTGGTGGCAGTCCCGGTCCTAAACCTCCACCCGTCCTGTATCAGGTCATGTGATGTGATCTCCTGTGTGTCATCGCTGTACTCGTGTAGCCCTTGGGCGGCGGAGGAGCGGGGGCTTGTGGGAGATGTAGTACCTTCTGCTCATCTGGAACCAGCATCTTTCGAGCCTTCTTGATCATCGGCTGCGGTTTCAGCTCCTCGTCGCTGAAACGGTGCCGCCGCGGGTCGAACGCCTCCTGGCCCGGCACGCTGGACAGCGCCAGGTCTGCTGGGTCGGGGTCAAAGTTCACCTGGATGTCACCGCTGCCGTTGGCCACTGTTGGAGGTCCGGGGGGTCCTGGGGGGCAGGACGAAGTCGGGGATGGATCCTGAGGCACCGCCTGACCTCCTACATGGAAGAAGACCGATAGGAACTCAGACCCCCGCCCAGCATTTTCCATTTTTTTTAATATTTTGATTTACTCCGAATGTCAGTCTACCTCATCTTATTTGGTCTCCATCGATAGATTCCTTCACCCAGAAAACACCCGCTGACCATTTGCCCCCCCCACCGACATCAGGTTGGTTCACTCGTTACTGACTACATCCACTGCTTTGCTCCTGGGGGGTTTCTTCTGGACGTAACTCCAGAACTATCAACGATCCAACGAATATGTTTCATAGTGAAATTGGTCGTTGGTTGCGATATTCTCAGAGACGTGACTGAGTCCCAGCAGATGATTCCGGTTCATTCCGCAGGCATCGATGTCACAAAGCGTTGGGTCACAGATGTGGGTCCGCATCATCATCTGGTTTCACCTTTCTCTTCTACTCGTTCCAGCTCTCCGCCCACCTCGTCAGTGACAGTGGGACGAGTGTATCGGCAGCGGTTTATTCACAGACACTTCCTGAGCACAAACATCCGACCGCGACGGATCGAACAGTTTGTGCCGTTTCAAATGTCGCACGGATCAAACGGTTTCTCGGCGGACGTGCTGCTGACCTCATCCAGAGGCAGCAGGCGGTGGCAGGCTCACGTGTCGGGCACTCGATCAGGCCTCAGCAGCAGCGAGCCAAGAAGGAGATGAGTTTCCATTAAGAGGATTAACGCTGCCAATGGAAACTGAATTTCCTCCTTTTTTCTGTCTGGAGTCTCCTCAGAGGAACTCTCTACTCCGCCGCACGCGCTGACGCCCGTCCACCAGCAGGTGGCGGCGTGGAGCCGGAGAGCTCCAGCAAGGGCAGCAGGTTCACTTCATGTAGGATTTAATGCAAGCAGGGTTTTTGTTTGACGCGCTGGAGGTTAAAGAACCTGAAGGAGACATTTAAAACGGTTCTGACGGACGAGAGGAAAGAAAGACATCAGGGAAGGACTGGAGTGTGTTTGGATACAGAGTGTGTGTGTGTGTGTGTGTAACTGATGCTCTGCTCACAGACTGGATTGTTGCGCTGCAGAAACAAACAGATTCATGTGTTTTCTCTTCAGAGAAGTGGAGAGAGGAGCCGGTTCCAGTTGGACGGAGGCAGCGTTTGTAAGACACCGCCGGCGCTGTGCCACAGATTATAAATAACTGCAGAGCTGCTAACCAATAATATTCCAGGTAGCAGTGGAAGGATCACCTCACATGTTTGAGTGAAATCAACAGAACAGGGGACTGGGTTGGTTCGGTCGTTTTCATCTCAACTAACTAAGCCGACGCTCCACTTCAGACAACTGATTGTGGTTTTTTTCTGGCATTTATAAAAGTGGTGGTAACGAAATCTTTACATAAAGCGGTGGGTACACGTCCCCATCAGACCACCTGCCCCCCCCCAACAAAACTAACCCTGAGTCAGCCGTCAGGTGGTTCGATGAGTCTCATCTCTCATTCTTGACCTTTGGCGGCTCCTTTTTGGATTGAAACAAAGAACTAATTCCCACGCAGATGCCACCTGACGTATGAACGTACAGAAAACGGATCGCGTTCATCCTTCGTCCATCTGTTTGTCTGTGACGCGTCCGAACCAGCCGCGGCCGGCTTAAAACCGCTGCTCTGGCAGCTGGACGCCGTGGCTGATCCCCGATAAGTCCGCCTAAAGCTCCGGCCTAATAACCACCATTTTGGGTAAAAAGTTGAAAACGATCCAAGAACAGAGCTGCTGCCGCTGGGGAGAGAGAGAGAGAGAGAGAGAGAGAGACACCAAACGCATCCTCATTTCCTGTCGCGGAGTGATTGGGAGGAAGCAGGCTGCTGTGTTTTCATTCATTTAGCCGAGATTAAGTGTGTGTTTTTTTCCCCCAAGAGCTTGACTAGCTCTGTGTGTGTGTGTGTGTGTGTGTGTGTGTGTGTGTGTGTGTGTGTGTTTTCCATGGACAGCCTCATATGTCACAGTGCTTGTATATTGACAGCAGTTCATATGTTGCTGGCTAGCGAAAGTGAAATTTCACCATTCATATGACATCATCTAAAGTGGCACATGACCTTTAACCTCATTGTGCGTCACCTCTTGGCTCCGCCCCCTAAACGTCGCTGATGTTGCTCAGGAGACTCTGGAGGGGAGGAGTCTTCTAACTGGGCAGGACTGTGTGAGTGGGTGGGGCTTATCTGCTCCTCTTAGCCCCGCCCACTCATATGTTTCTACTTGAGGGCACTTTAATTGATCAACTGTTGAACTGATGTGAAACTGTTAAACTGTTGAATTGATGAACAGACTAAAACTCGACTGAACAACCCGAGCGGATCGTTTGTTTCCTCCAGGATCGAACAGCGGTCGCCGTTTTCCTCAAACCACAGCGGGAGCTGGTTGTTGGTGGGCAGAGACCAGCTCCGACACCCACGGCAGCAGAAAATAGCAGAGCTCTGAGAGTCAGGTGAGTTAACTCTTCCAGAACACCTACACGCCGAAACAACAAACAGACACCGGAGCACGAGGACGGAGGCGCCAATAAAACAGTTGCGCGCTTCACTTCCTGCTGCGTTCGAAAGGTCGCGACCTGGAACGTTCAGTCACTACGACACAGGTAAGTCTAGTCCCAGTAGAGATGGAGTGACGTTCACTGACGCCTCCGACTGAGGACGACGCTTTCCTTCTTTTGACACAATCTGCAGTTTCATTTCATATTTCGATTTTTGCTCTATTGTTTTTATTTTGAAATGAAATGTTTTAATCACAGCAGCAGCGTCGCAGTACAATCGGAGCCGCAGCCGTACTAGCAGGAAGTATCAGTGCTAGCGGTCTGATAACGGGCAGCGTTCCGTCTCCTGTTGACGAACACGTCGGTGAAGTGTGAGTTGATCCATCAGCTGCCAGAGCTGAAACAACACACACGTGGAATGTGGTTCAGGAAGTGTGTTTCATGAAGAGGAGCCTCCTGTTCCTGTTCTCCAAATAACTCGGAGGCTGACGGCGTCAGGGACCGCAACCGCAACCGCAACCAGACCCACGGGGGACAGTGGGTCCAGAACCGGCTGATCCAAGTTTGATGATTCTCACGACGGGACCTCACATGTGGTCGTCAGGAGTAACACACACACACACACACACACACACACACACACACTGACTGTGAGTTATGTCATCACAATGACAGTAGTGACCTCCCCCCCCTCCTCCTCCTCTTCCTCTTCCTCCATCGGTTCCTGAAGGTTGACAACAGCCATGTTGCTGTCATTACGGTAATCCCATTCACTCTGTTGCCAGAAGCTGGTAAGTCATTACCGTAATGACAGTTTCCCACAACCTTTTACCTCCTTTGTGGCTGATTTAATTTTTAAAAATTGAATTCATAGAGAATTCCTAGAATGATTCGATTCATAGTTTTTATTTCAGTTTATTTTCATTTCTAGTCCATGATTTACTTTCCTGTTTTGTCCTTGTTTGAAGGTTTTTCAATCACTTTTGTTGTGAAGCACTTTGAGCTCCAAGGGAGTGTGAAAGGTTGTAAAGCTCATCATTATTATTATTATCGTAATTATCATATTACATTTGACAACATCTGGGTCCAGTGGTGAGATGTTCACGTTTTGTCTCCTCCCCTCTCCTTTCCTCCTCTCCTCTCCTCCTCTCCTCCTTTCCTCCTCTCCTCCTCTCTCCTCCTCTCCACTCCTCTCCTCCTTTCCTCCTCTCCTCCCCTCCCCTCCTCTCCTCTCCTCTCCTCCCCTCTCCTTTCCTCCTCTCCTCTCCTCCCTCTCCTCCTCTCCTCCTCTCCCCTCCTCTCCTCCTTTCCTCCTCTCCCTCCTCTCCTCCTTTCCTCCTCTCCTCCTCTCCTCTCCTCCTCTCTCCTCCTCTCCCCTCCTCTCCTCTCCTCCTTTCCTCCTTTCCTCCTCTCCCTCCTCTCCTCCTCTCCTCTCCTCCTTTCCTCCTCTCCTCCTCTCCTCTCCTCCTCTCTCCTCCTCTCCACTCCTCTCCTCCTCTCCTCTCTCCTTTCCTCCTCTCCTCCTCTCCACTCCTCTCCTCCTCTCCTCTCTCTCCGTTGCCTTCTGCAGCAGCAGCACGTGACGTGGTGGCTGCACATGGCCCGAGCGTGTGAGACAGAGTGAGAGATTTC
>CAAKHB010002915.1:6452-33061 GCA_901007665.1 Aeoliscus strigatus | reverse complement strand
GAGGTCAGACAGGAGTCTCCCTGGACTATGATGTTTGCAGATGACATTGCGATCTGTAGAGAGAGTAGGCAGCAGTTGGAAGAGAACCTAGAAAGGTGGAGGTTGGCTCTAGAGAGAAGAGGAATGAAGGTCAGTCGTAGCAAGACAGAGTATATGTGCATAAATGAAAGGGAGACCAGTGGAAAAGTGAGGTTACAGGGAGCAGAGGTGGTGAAGGTGCAGGAGTTTAAGTACTTAGGATCAACAGTGCAGAGTAGTGGAGACTGTGGAAGAGAAGTGAAGAATAGGGTGCAGGCAGGGTGGAACAGCTGGAGAAAAGTGTCAGGAGTGATTTGTGATAGAAGAGTTTCAGCTAAGGTGAAGGGAAAGGTTTACAGGACTGTGGTTAGACCAGCTATGATGTATGGTTTAGAGACACTAGCGATAGGCAGAAGACAGGAGGCAGAGCTGGAGGTGGCAGAGTTAAAGATGCTGAGATTCTCTTTAGGAGTGACCAGGATGGACAGGATTAGGAATGAGGTCATCAGAGGGACAACACAGACAGGAAGGTTAGGAGAAAAAGCTAGAGAGGCTAGATTGAGATGGTTTGGACAGTGGATACATTGGTAGGAGAATGTTAGAGATGGAGTTGGAGGTAGGAGACAGAGAGGAAGGTCAAAGAGGAGGTTTATAGATGCAGTGAGGGAGGACATGGAGGTAGTTGGAGTCAGAGTAGAGGATACAGAGAACAGGGAAAGATGGAAATCGGTGATTCGATGTGGCAACCCCTGAAGAGGGACAAAGCCGAAAGGAGAAGAAGAAGAAGAAGACAGTCTGTGCTGAAAAAGTATGAATCAAAATGATCATTCAGAAATGCATGCAATCTATTTGAAATTATGATATGTATATATGTATATAATTATAGCTAAAGATCTTATTGTGACTTTCTTATTCTATGAACAAGCAGCAGAGCCACAACATGCTCCAACAATTACTGTATTCTGTTTTGTTATTTTCGCCCAAGGACCGCCCTTTTCAGACACACCTACGTTTACAAAATCGGAGCTATTATGAAACCTTCCTGAGCACAACAATGTCCAGACTTGCTTGTGTAAAATATAGCACCACTAAAGGCAATTTTACAATCCAAAAGAGTGTAGGGGTGAAAAGAAAATGAAAGCTAAAGCTAGTTAAGCATGTGCTGAGGTGGAGTACTCTTAAAGAAGGTCCTGGTCCTGTACCACTACCTATTATTGCACCATGAGTGTATTTCAGCTGCAGCAGCCTTCTGTGTTATTGGTGCCATAGCGAGTGATCTTGCCCATTCAAGGCTGTGAGGGTGTGTAACCCGTGCACTACCTACAGCCGGTTAAATATAGACATTTAAATGAGCCAGCAATGGTACTTGAGATTGACAACTGCAGCCAAGACTTGACACGTAGTAGCTACAGCTCGCAGATGATCCTTATCTAGAAGGATCTAGATGCATCTAGTTAAACTTCCACCACCAGCAGACACTGTCACACAGTCAGTTTAACAGTCAACTCACTCAGTTACACCGGAGTACTTTAAGTAGTAACAAATGAAATCAACTGAAAGTAGTACAACAAGGCACTTATTTCATCAAGTAGTTTCACTAGTACCTAAATGAACTCTGCAGTTCGATATGTCATAGTGGGCGATTATCCACAGGTGTGAATAATGTCATTGACATGTGTACGAGCTAAACCAGCATGAGGAGCCATCAGGCCCTGGTTCGCCTGAATAGAACAAGAACTTCATCATTTACACTCAAACCGCTGTAATCTCAGCAGTCATGAAGAGTAAAAGTTTCTGCTTGAAAACATCTCATGTTAAGATGCACATGGGATGTGATGTCATCACTTGAAAGGACGACACAACAGTTTGTGCTCAACCCTTTAAAGCTTGGAGGCCTTGTTCAAACCTGTTCCCAGACTGACAGAAACCCTTCTGACCTCGAGTTTGTGAAGCCAAAACCAAGTGTTGTGTCTTTCTGCTCCATCAGTGATTAGACATTTCCTTGTCCTCCAGCCTACTTGGAGCAAAACTGCAAACCTTATGTGACAAAACATCCTTGGCTCTTGAATGTAACATTGAACCCAAAACCCTTGTGAAGGCTGATATTTTTTTCAATGGTAAAGTATAAACATGACTCCCTGTCCACGTCCAATGAAACCTGAAAGATGTTAAACCTCAGTGTCTGTGAAGGTTCTCAGTCATCCAGGTCATGGTATCTTTCTGGGTTAAATCGTGGGCAAATGGACTTCTGGTTTACTTGAAGATGTTTCGCCACTCATCCGAGATTCTTCTTCAGTTCTGAACTGAACATCTGAGAGCGCTCAGATGACTGACAGCTGGGGAGGGTGACCCGGTACCAACACTCCTTTGTGTGAGGTAATGACTCAACTTAGTATTAGTAGCAGGACTCCCCACTAGTCATTTAAGAACTGAAGAAGCTTCTCAGATGAGTGGAGAAACTTCAAGTGAACCAGAAGTCCAGCTGCCTACGATTTAACCCAGCAAGAACTCATCTTACAGTGTTTCTATTTCATTAACCCTTAGCAAGGAAACCCAATGGAGGGGGAGGCGCCACCAGCACGGCTGTCGAGATGTCGCCGGAACGTGATGTTTTTGCTGGGCACACGTCACCTGCAGACCCAGGTAATGACACTGTGCCCTGGGATAGAAGTAGCCGGAGCAGAAGCTGCGCCTTTCTTAATAAGCCACCTATGCATCTCTTTCACTATATGTTTGTCCTATGGGAAAGCTTGGATGTGATTCTAACCCCGATGGGATGGAGAACAGCAGGTAGCTGCTACTTAGCGGTCTGCTAACACGTACAACAACACACAGATGACAGACAACAGTACCGGTTAGGCTGAATAAGATGACGAGTCTGCTGGTGGGAAAGGGAGAAGGTATGGAGGTAGAAATAGAAATATTGGATTTGATGCAACGCACGACTGACATTCTGGACGGGGGGCAGGTGAACTATGAACAGTACAGGTAGGTGTTTGAATGTGGAGCAGCAGTGGAAAAGGTGGGAGGGGCTTAGTGACTCACCAGTCAGTGCCCATTGGACATTTGACTCTCCTCGACATACAGTAATAGATGAATGGGACATCACATACAGGGCCCAGACCGCCGTAAAACAGTACATTAGTTTTACCAGAGTGGGTGGTTTCCATCCCTCATCTAAGGACTTCTAGAGAAGGAAGCTTCCAGGTGAGCGCTGACTGGATTTCATACCATTGTATTCCACCATTTTTGCCACAAACCTTGTCACATTTACCAAAAGTTGATGTGTAGACCAAGCTACTGGCACACCAGTTCATTCCTTCATTGCAATGGAAGCAAGAAAAAACGCTGAGTCACATCCATCTGTTACATAACACTTGGTGCAGATGCAAAGTAGTAACTGATGATGAACTACACATAACCTACTTGTTAAATACTACAAATGTGCGAGGTGTTGCGTGTAAACTTGAGTTACGGTGGCATCTGATCAAGCCAGTGTTGGCACAAAATAACTTATGGTTTAGACCCAGAGGCCGATGGCGTTCCTCCTAAACAGTGTTCACGTGGACCTGGATTAGAGTCGGGATTCACACAAAGCTTTTGTTTTCTTGGTTATTCTTACTAGTCACCATTCTCTTTTGTATAATATGCACGAATACTGAGACAAACATTTGAGGGGAGATGTTTATTACAGAGCAAATGGAAAGTGCCCAATGTCAACATGAAGCAGAATACAGTTGGAGCTACTGGTTCCTGTGAAACCTGAACACAGGTGAAGGGAGAAACGAACAATGGAAGAGAGGAAATAGAAAAGGCACTCTCTATGCTCACTGTAGCTGACAAGGATGACCTCCAAGTGGTGAAAAGGAAAAGACTCAAAGTAATCCACCCCATGGGATGACAATGTAAACACGGCTGGTTTCTCTGTACTACACCAACCAAATGTTGCCATACCACTGAGGACAGGTAAGGGCAAGAAACGGCAGACATCTTAAAATGGGATTTAGGTCTGACCCTCCTTAAATTCATCTACAGATCAAATATAAAAAAAGGTTTCAATATAATCTTTAACATTAGCCAGTGACATGTTCTTTTGAGGCGACCCAGAGCTTTTCTGTACAACACTCTGGGGCCACAAGCAAAACACTGAAAACTGATCAAGTCAAAAGGAATTCAAGATTAAATAACTGTTTAAAGCTGCCTTCTGAAACTTCAGCTTCTCTGTATCCACGCCAAGTTCCAGAGAACAAATAAATAGGTGACATTTTGATAATTAGCCAATAAGATTGCAGCAGAGCACAAACTCCATAAAAGGACAAAAGATGGAGTCAGGTTTCTCTGTGACCTTCCATCAGTGCGCTTGTGGAGTTCAAAGGCATTTTAGTAAGTTTCATCACGCAATTTCATGTCCTATTTTAAAAAGGAAGGGCCTGTTTAAAAACACTAAACCATCCAATTGTTCCTCGCCATCAAGTACAACCATCACCTCCGCAGACCAGAGCATTGACATAGCAGCTTCTGACTTTTCTGTATTACGTCAGAAAACAGCAGAGGTCTGGGGGGGCGTGTGGAATTTAAACTCATTTGAGCGCTTCGATAATTCGGATCTGGCTCACTCCTTAGCCTGCAATGCATAGCATTTTAGTGAAAACACCCCTTACATTTTAAGGTTGCCATTCTAGCACCCTCCATGAAGACAAGGGAGTACAGCGAACAGAGGGACAGTAGCTCAAGTCATGTCTGGAGCAGACTGACAAAGGAGGAATGTTTACATGTTTGGGAGATTAGAGAATTCCTCCGAACGTCGAGTTATGCATCAAAACGGCCTTTACACGCCTGCAGACACCTTCGAATTAGTAGCACCAGTAACTGAAGTACCGGGGGGGGGGCAGCGCAGACAAACTAAAATCCCCAGTAGGACACCGAATATTGGAGGAGTGTGGAATGCCAGACGGGAAAGAAAGAAACTCACCTTCGATACTACCACATCTAGCACGGGAACCTCACGACGAGGGGAGTACACAGAGCGCAGTGGAGCATGAGTTCATGGAACCCATCTCTTTGAACAGGTTTCAAATGCCTCCTAAGAACCCAGTACGATTTAGCAAACAATAAGAAAAAGATAAAGACAGTAACCAAAACAGAGACGAGGAGTGAGGAGGGGGGAGTCATGTGTTAAATCTGACCATTATTAGAAGAAATATATGGGCAGTTCACCCCCAGAACCTTGGAGGCTTCTCTGTAGCATACGCCAACAAGCCTGAGGGGAAAAGCTTGACACGTTTAGTATTTAAGCTTTTTGGGAACCTCCCATGGGAAGGAGTCACGGCCAAAGTGGCCATAGGCCGCAGTCCTCTGATACAAGGGCTTCTTCAGATCCAGCTCCCTGGAATACATAATCGACACATTTAGCAGCAGTCGAGCCCCTGGACAACAAGATGCATGCAATCACACAGGCCTGAGTGTCGGGGGGGGGGGTTCAACCAGCTGTAAGGAGGGAAAGCGCATGGAACTTTAACACTTACCCTGCCAACCAAACTCATCCCTGAGCAGTGTCGGGACCAGCTTCCAGGCAAAGAACACAAACCGAACTAGACACTACAAGGCTTTTCCACTAATTACCAGTACACCCACATAACACAGGGAGCAATGCAGAAAAAAAAAAAAAAAAAAAAAAAGATACCAGCTATGAAAACACTTGTCACAGAGAACGAAGGAGCTGCTGTTTTTACAGGTGTCTTCAGAGGCCATACATTACCTGACAATGACTCCAGGACGAAGGTCAAAGTTCCTCTTCACAATGTCCAGCAGCTCCCTCTCGCTCTTGTGGGAGGTCCCGTAGTGGAAGATAGAAATGGATAGGGGGTGGGCAACGCCAATGGCATAGGACACCTGATGCAGCACATGAAGACATTATAACGAGTGTACGACTCGTACAGGAACCTCTGGCAGACCAGCGTTACCGTCTCAGCATTTACCTGGACCAACACTCGCTTGCAGAGCTCCGCCTTCACCAGGGACTTGGCGACCCAGCGTGCAGCGTAAGCAGCAGAGCGATCCACCTTTGTGTAGTCTTTTCCAGAGAAGGCACCTCCGCCATGGGCTCCCCAGCCCCCATAAGTGTCAACGATGATTTTCCTACCAGTCAGTCCGGCGTCACCCTGTAACAAGTGAACAGACGGTGATATAAATGTGTAATAACACCGCTTGAAATACTCACAGGCGCACACACGCAACATCTACCTGCGGACCCCCAATTACAAATCGGCCACTGGGCTGCAGGTGGTAGATGGTGTCGTCGTCCAAATAAATGCAGGGAACCACGACTTTGATGACCTTCTCCTTCAGGGCATCCCTCATTTCATCCAGACAAATATCCTCATCGTGCTGCACAGAGATGACGATGGTGTGGACGCGCACTGGAAGCATGGCGCCGCGGTCCTGGCGGTACTGGACAGTAACCTGCAAACGGGTTAAGAAATGACTTAGGTTATTTGGCTGACCAACCAGACATTTGATAGCCAGCCGTAACAAAAGACGGCCCCACCTGTGTCTTTGAGTCAGGCCGCAGCCATGGGAGGGTGCCGTTGCGCCGCAGCTCTGCCATCTTAGCGTTGAGTTTATGGGCAAGTACAATGGTGAGAGGCATACACTCCTCAGTTTCATCAGTGGCATACCCGAACATCAACCCCTGGAGTGGGGAAGGGGACTTGAGTCACGCTCACAGACAGAAGGACAATTATTACTATTACCCTGGGTGGTAGCGTGGGACACACTGACCTGGTCCCCTGCACCGATGTCCTCCTCGTTGCGATCAACGTGAACCCCCTGTGCGATGTCAGGAGACTGCTGCTCCAAGGCCACGAGAACATTGCAGGTTTTATAGTCAAACCCTGACGGTAAAAGAACAGCAGATCGGGACACAATTCAGACAAACAACTTCACGAAAGTCACAAGCAGACGTTATGAATTTCAGAGAACCATCTGCAGCACACCTTTGGAAGAGTCATCATATCCAATTAGACGAATTGTGTCCCGCACGATTTTCTGGTAGTCCACCGTAGCTCGTGACGTCACCTCCCCAGCCAAGAGGATCATCCCCGTCTTTGCAACGGTCTCTGCAAAAGGGATCGGAGAAACTGAGTACAGACGCTCACAGCACTACGACAGACAAATGTCCCCCTCCATACTTACCACAGGCGACTTTGGCATCGGGATCCTGCTTCAGATGGGCGTCTAAGACGGCGTCACTGATCTGATCACAGATTTTGTCTGGAAAGAGGAGCATGTTCAAGGTGAGAGGGGGTCCAGGCAAACCGCAGCACGTGCTCGGTGGGAGTGGCTTTCTCAACAGTCGCCATTTCAGCATGTGCATGTGGTGGTGGTGTGTGTGTGTGTGTTGGGGGGGGGGCAGCAATGAACGAGCGAACGGGAAACAACCACAGAGCGCCTAGCAAACCGGCAAAACGCACGAATCACTCGGAGAATGTCGGAAAGTACAACCATCACACACACACACACACACACACACACACACACACACATAAGGCCCCTGTCGCGCGGGCAAAGACGTACTCGGTCAAGAAATCAAGAAAAAATAAAAAAGAAGAAAACAAAAAATCACCAGTACCGAAGAGCACTGGGACGAGTCAGCGCGCGTATCTGACAAAAACACGCAGGGGTCACGCACACGTTCTCGTCCCACAAAGATTAGCCTGCTAACATTAGCTACAAGCGCGTGCTCCGGAGCCGGCCCAGCTGGGTCGGAACGTCCTCCGGGTCACAGTGGGCGTCTGTCTCAGGACGAAAGCCCACCCCAGGACCGGGCACGTCGACGCCAGCCGTCCCCGGCGGTGGGACGTGTGGGTCTTACCGGGGTGTCCTTCTCCCACGGACTCGGAGGTGAACAAAAAGCAGTCCTCCTCGATGAGGGAGTTGTGGAACCCGTTCGTCTGTCCATTCATCATCGTCGTCGTCGTCGTCAACGGGGACCGCGGACACAACGTGCAGGGATCTTCGACGACGGCCGTTAGTTCTAGGAGCAGCTTTCCCACAGGCCGAGACCTTCCAGTCCGTGTGTCGGTCGGTCCTACAGCTTCCCTCTCGTGGCGCAGAGCTCCGGAATTTATCCTGTGGAGGCAGACAGCGTGACGTCATCGGGGAGGTGGACCATACCAACGGCCGTGGTCGAAGGGGGCGTCTGGCTCCAACCAGGAAGGAATGTGGGATGGCCTGAAAACACACCGACCACGTGCGCTCGGATCATATAACCCGAGTACAACAACAGGGTCAGAGGAAACCCTGGGCGTACACCCGGAATGGAGTGAAAGGCCGAAGAAAACCTGCAATCTCAGGACGGTCCATTTACCTGCTCTCTGGAACGATAGTACAGAGTCAGTGTAGCTGAAAACGTCACAATTCAAATCAGTCCACTACGTTTTAAAGTTAGAATGTCACGTAAAAACATGGGAGGTACCAAATGGCTCGTGACAGAGGTGCCCCACCCTGTCATGGATAGCCCTAGTCCCTAGTCCCTGTCATGGATAGCCCTAGTCCCTAGTCCCTGTCATGGATAGCCCTAGTCCCTGTCATGGATAGCCCTAGTCCCTAGTCTCTAGTCCCTAGTCCCTGTCATGGATAGCCCTAGTCCCTGTCATGGATAGCCCTAGTCCCTAGTCCCTGTCATGGATAGCCCTAGTCCCTAGTCCCTAGTCCCTGTCATGGATAGCCCTAGTCCCTAGTCCCTAGTCCCTGTCATGGATAGCCCTAGTCCCTAGTCCCTAGTCCCTGTCATGGATAGCCCTAGTCCCTAGTCCCTGTCATGGATAGCCCTAGTCCCTAGTCCCTGTCATGGATAGCCCTAGTCCTGCATGGATAGCCCTAGTCCCTAGTCTCTAGTCCCTAGTCCCTGTCATGGATAGCCCTAGTCCCTGTCATGGATAGCCCTAGTCCCTAGTCCCTGTCATGGACAGCCCTAGTCCCTGTCATGGATAGCCCTAGTCCCTAGTCCCTGTCATGGATAGCCCTAGTCCCTAGTCTCTAGTCCCTAGTCCCTAGTCCCTGTCATGGACAGCCCTAGTCCCTGTCATGGATAGCCCTAGTCCCTAGTCCCTGTCATGGATAGCCCTAGTCCCTAGTCCCTGTCATGGATAGCCCTAGTCCCTAGTCCCTGTCATGGATAGCCCTAGTCCCTAGTCCCTGTCATGGATAGCCCTAGTCCTGCAGACTTGACCCGTCAACCTGCTCCTACAATGTAAACACTGAATTCATCTCTGTGAAGTTCTGCAGACGCCTCCTGACAAAGAGCTGCTGACGTGAATCAATCTAAAATAAGAATAGGTCAACCTTTATTAGTCCCCCTGTGGAAAGAAATCAGGTGTTACAGTAGGAAAGTGGATCGCAAGCAAGGAGGGCATCTGTACAATATAAACAAGGAGTACTGAAATAGGAGTATTCATGAGTAAATATGAACATTGAAAATATGAGTATTGATATTGCACATGGGAGTAGTAATGCCCCTGATTGAAGGGCCGGTATGTTAAGTTGAAAGAAGGAAAGTGAACACGGTCAGTGTGATTCTTGGTGCAGTCGGTTTGTGGTCTACTATATTCCCCTGTGGAGCCACAGAGAAACCTGGAAATACAGAGCAAAGGACTGGACAGTGGAGAAAAGGGCCGAGACTGTAAGCGTGAGCTGTCTGTATAACTCCATTATTCTTTAATCGCTGTCCTATGATTCACCGACTGCTGTGTAACAGGATCAGTATCTGTGGTCCTTCAGGAACTATGGCTTTACGTCTGTTTTCAAGGTATTTGTAAAAAGTGAACGTCGACAAGAATCATGATTTGTTTGGAGGATGAAGTGCAGTGTATTTGGTTTCAGTTGAACTGATGCCCTGACCTGCACTGAGGAGATATGAGACAATGATCATATCTGAAAAATAACTTTGTTATTCTCTAGCTCTTGGGTAAAAAGGAATTGGAACAGGATCAGTTGGATGGTTCTGTTTTAAGCTTGTGAGTCTGTGTGTGCAAAATGTGATCCTGGAGATGTCTATCTGACTACAGAGTAAAGTACTACTACCACTAAAACACGATGTTTCAGTTTAGTGCACATTGGACAATCTTCTACTCCCAGTCTATAAAAGGTTGACTATTAAAGGCTGCGTTTCCTGATGATGAGATGATAATACGCCGTGATGGTGTATTGCTTAATGGTCGTGTCAGATTTTACAGCAGGTTTTGCACTTAACTTAAAATCCCCGTCAGTGATTTTGATTGGTGTCCCTGAGCCAGCATCAATCCCTGACCGGTGTTGCGTCAGAGCAGCAAAGCAGCATGAATTTGCTGGGTGGACTTTTTCTTTTCAGAGAACAAAAGCATGATGCAAGATACACCTGTTGTTGCTATCTGCAGGATGTGATGGTGTTTGTTCCCACATTCACCTCAAAAACAAATCAGTGATTGGCTGCTTTAACAATGTCATGGAATCTGACGATAACGTATGAGGGAGCACAAATGAATAAAATGATTTAGACCTTTCTAGAAGAAATATCTATAAATATCTATAACTATCTTTTACTTGTCTCCATCAGCCCTCTCACACCTCTCAGCAGAGACCTCAGGATGTTTTCTAGATGTCGTGATGTGATACTTGATTTGTTCTTCAAACAAAAACAAACGAAGGACACAAAGGAGTCAAACTGAATTTGAAGGGGAGTATATTCTTTCCCTGGGGGGGGGGCAAGCTACTGTCTTACCTCACTGAGATCATACAGAGGATAGGAGCTATTCGAATGTGCTATCAATTAAATGAAGAATCCAGTTTTTGTGTGTATTTAGGTCAATTTCATTCACAATCATACACAACACATGTAGACTGAACAATCTACATTTCACACAAAGAACAAGTGAACATCTGATTGGATCTGACTGAAATGCAAACTCTCTTCACAATTCCAAAAATAATATTGAGTCATCTCTACTGAAATGTTTCCTCACTGCCCAGCAGAATTTAGCTCATTTACCAGGTAAATCTATTTCTTTAAGAAAATAAATACATAGTTTCAGCAAAATAATCGTGTGGCTAAACTCTGGCTTAGATTGTCTGTTATTTTTATACCATACTTCACAAACATCATATTTAAAACGTCTAATACTTGTATGTCAGCCACGTAATAAAACAATAACATTCTGGAGACATTTCACAAAAGTCACTGATCATGACTGATAATACTTCAAAATACCTCATCTAGGGATTGACAGTTTACAATCAAACATCTTACTCTAAACAAAGGTCAAGTGTACAGTTTCATTTCAAAATAAATGCAGTACATCTTTGCACTATGAAATGATTTAGATATTTCAGATTTATACAAGCAAAACTATCCTGCAATTGTTTCCACTTACATTCACATTAAAGTTAAATGAGCTTTCTATTGTCCTCACACTGATTCTCTAATACATTTATCACAAAGAGGAGTCAAAAACAGCACTTTACGGCACAAAAGTCACAGTACCGGAATGTACAGAATGTCCAGCAAACCATGCAAACAGTCAAACCCGTTTCCTACCAAAGGGACACACACACACACACACACAAACATCCATAAAATCCCAACACACACTGTGGTTCCAGCTACACAGTATACACTGTCCTACACTAAGAGCCCAAGAGGTACAAAGTCAGATGGCGTGTTCGATGGGGGCGTCGGAGATCACATATGAACAATGTGACACAACTATCTGTGTCTAATGGCCAGAATCCGGCTGAGATGATCTGATCAGGGAACACTTTACAACAACCACGACGACCGACAGAAGTGTAAAAGAAATCATCTAATTGACGTGACGTATCAGCTTGCAGTGGAGCAGGTCAACTCTGGAGGAGCTCTACATGGTAGAGCTTCCTCTCACATGTGGATCCACAAAACTTATGTGGAGTGAAACGTTTGAATACTACCACTAATGTCTATGGGTCAGTTGAGTTTGTTCAAGGGGCAGCTGCATGTGATGATTACAACCCAAAACATGTGTTCTACTAAGACAGCTGTGCTGTGTCAGCTTCCACAGCCACGGCGTCTCACTGATTTGTGGGTCTATTTAAAGCTCTTTACTCTGACATTCTGCTCCGTGCTGACATGTGCCGTGCTGCTGACCAGGCCAGTGGCAGAGCGCCCCTACACCCCAATCCACTACTTTGGTTCTGCTTTGTTTTTAAGCACCATGGATGGATTGCATTCTCTTTGTTGGATGATTTGACACACCGACTGCTCCGTGCATCAGATTCACCAGAGTAGAACCACATGGCTGAGTTGAACTACACAGCTGTGCTTTCAGAATTGACCAATTTGACTGTTGACAATGCCGACGATGTTTCCATGTCAAAGAGTTACGGTCTTGTTTTATCAATGAACGTCTGTTAGATATGTCACGTGACTTGGTCTCAACAGGTCGATGTATATTACTGTCGAATTCTTCAGCATATATTCTTGAGTATTTCCTAATGCAAGGTTTTCGCTCCCTGTACTCTCCACACCTGAGAACAGACACAAATTAGAGACATAATGGACAAGGTGATGAGGTATTTAAAAAAGAGCAGCTTCATAAAACAACACAAGGCAAAGTAAGCCTTCCGAAAAAAAAAAAAAAAGATGGCTATTCCTGAAACGAACGGCATCAGAAACTGTATGTTTTCATCCGAGAAAACATACAGTTTAGTGGATGTATTAACGAAAAGACACAACATTTGGCTGAGTGACCTGTGACAACAGCAGGCAGCTGGAGTATCACACTCCTGACCGCTCGGCCTCGTGGTCTTTATCTCCAGAGGCAGACTGCTGGCTGCTGCTGCCCTCTGCTGGGCATCCTGCAGACTCACTCCCAGCTGCCGCTGCCATCGTGTGAGCTGAAGACGCATCAGCGACATTGACCTCTTTGACTTTGGCCTGCTCAGGACTGTCGGAGCGGCTGTGGCTGTGATGGCTGCGACGCTTGCTCTTGTGCGGACTGGGACTGCGGGACTGTGTCTTCCTGAGGACCACAGTACTGTCATCTTCAGAGCTGAAGTCAGAGCTGTCAGATGAACTGACGTCAAAGCCTGAAGTGGGAAGTTGGATCTGGAGACAGAGTGGGGTGAAGAATGTAGACATTGTGGACAGAAATTATCTCAAGTACCAAAGGGGGAGTGTGTGTGTGTGTGGGGGGGGGGGGGGGCAGCAGAGAAAGTTTGGGAGCAATTGCTTACATTAGCTGTAATGTTAAAAAGACACTGAAGGAATAAGAATGATACAAATCTGAGCATGTTTCATGCAATGATTCACCTGAATTGGCTCTGTTACACCCACAATGGTGCTCATGTTGTTGCTATAGTAACACAAGATAAAGTCCCCTGAGCCTTTGGGCAGTTCTTCCTCTGTAAAGGTTACCTGGAAAACGTTTATGACATGAATTTAATGTGAAAGGAAATGGTCTCAACATAGAGTTAGGCACACGCATCCACGTTACCTCATGTTGTTGGCGATGAAAATCAGCTTCCTCTTGTTTGGCCCACACGTATCCCACATAGTCCTTGTGGTGTTTGAAACCCACCTAAAATAATAAAAAAAGACTACTGATTTAAGTTGGTCATAATCAGAAAACTGTATTTTACTAGTGAGGGTTTGCTGATATCCATGAGTCATTCATTATTTGCCACGTAACGTTCACGTTTACCTTGAACAGTCCAATCCAGTCCCAGGAACTGCGAGCATAGCTGGGTGCCAGTTTGAACGTGACAATGGCGTCAGCAATGCTGTTCCACTCATCGTCCACTATGAGTGTGACCAGAGGAACGTCCACCTTGTATGGGAACTACGGAGAACCACATTCGAAATCATGTCAGTATTGTAAAAAAAATTGAAATTAAAGTGATCAAACTAAAACCGATCCAATGTGTAAGTAATTAAATGCTTTATCAATGACTTGCCTCACCAAGGAATATTTGCTAGTTTTTATACTGGACTGATCTTCGTCGACCCCCAGGTCTTGAAGTGACTCACTCTGTCTCAGAGTCAAATATTTTCTAAAAACTACAATTTCCTAATGGTAAATGCTGCATGAGCGTGGTACTCTACCTGACCGCCACACTGGTGTGACCCCCCCAGTGTAAATGAATACCAGTGGATCCACAGACAAAAGGGATCAACCTCACAACGGGACTCACCTGCAGGGTAAAGATGGAGGACACTGGTTTGTGATCACTGACAGTGTACTCCATGTGACTGCGGTAGCAGTGTTGAGTCACTTTGGTCCCACTGGTCAGTCCTGAAATGGAACCACGCTTCCCAGCTGCAGCGGGTGCGGTAGCTCTCAGACGCCACAGGATGCGGTCGGTCCATGCTGGTTTACGCTTCTTTCCACTAGGATGACAAGTATGTGCATGTGTAAGAAGGAAAACATCCTTCGACCATCGTCAGACCTCAAACGCCATGAAAGACAGCTGTCCAAAGGGATTTATTAGGTCCACTGAGGACAAAGTACAGACACCACCAGTCAAATTACAAGTGAAAGCTGTCAAGTCCTATTCTTGTATGAGTGTGGGGGGGTAGGTGGGGTGTTGTTCTGTTGTATTTATGTTGAATTTTCTTATTTTTGTAAATCACTGTGCTGCGTTTTTAATGTATGAAAAGTGCTTTAGAAATAAAATTCATTGATCGATTGATTGAGTACAAGTGCAGAAATACTTGTTTGTAATAGTAGTGAAGTATCAACAGTAACTTGTTTTTAAATCAACACATTATTGTGTTATTGCTCACTGTGTCAGACTTCATGTTCTGATCCAACCTGCTGCGACACATCAACGTAGAGCTTTGACCACGGTATAAACGCTATAGAAATGAAACGAGGAACCGAAACAGGCGCCAGCCCCCAAAAGCAGCGTTGTAGTGTTTTCTTGCTTTTACCGCCACCTTCTGGATCGAAGTGTGTATCAGAACAGCAGGATACTCAACCACAAAACTGACATCACTGAAGTAACAAGTGAGAAGGATGTTGACCAGAATGTAGTGGAGGTAAAAGCACAATATCTGTTTTTCAAATGTAGTGACGTTAGAGTCAGTGGTCGCCATCAAAGATACTAGAGTAAAGAAGAGATCCACAACTATTTAAGTAGTCGCTAGTAGTAGATGTACTTTGTTACTGTCCACCTGTGATTATTTAGACTTTCTTTACAGTATTCAACATCATCATATGCGTTAAGACAGAAATAGAATATTGGTTCCTGCATGTTTGTGGGGAACTGGAATGGACCGGAAGGAGCCTGGTGATGTCCTGTCGGTGTCGATTTCAGGCCTTTGTTACCCACTTATTATGTCCTCTGAGCATGTGAGAGAAGAACATAAGGGTCTACACTATCACCACGATATCTAGTTAATGGCCAAGGATTTAGCGCAAGGGTCTCAAACTCCTGGCCCCTCCCCCCACCCGTGTCCTAATGGACACACTGGAAGCGACTGCGTTGCAGCCATGCTGATGTTGGCAGCCATTCTAGTCAGTCAGTGTGTTCACCACAATCAACGCCACGGCACATTTCAGACATTTCAGACACGACACAATATAGACGTATTGATGAAGAACGTCAAACAGGACGACAGGCCTCTGTCTGGTTTGTCATTCACACTCCACTTCTGAAACCCTCCCCCCGTGGGACTTGACAACCAATGTGACCCCCGGAGTTAACTGCACTGGCAGTTATAAACAAATGCAATCTAGAATGCATAAAACACTATTTTATATTCACACATCAGCTATATGCAAGAACAACTGATTCAATGTGTGAAATATGAAATACGGTGTTTTTTGTTTCCATATAAAACTGAATTCTTTTAACATGACATGGACAAGTTAACAGAAGAGAAAAGTAGAAAACGTTCACAAGCAGCTGTCTGCAGGTGTAAATATCACAAAGCTACCAATAATCAAAAGTTATATGATAATGACTTGTTTTCTACTTTTTGTTTTCAAGTTGATCCAGCCATCGATCACCGTTTAAGGACCAATGTGAGTTTGAGACCCCTGATTTCAAGCTTCATCACTGTCGTCTTCATCACCAACCTTGTGTCGTATGTATTTGTTCCAACATCAAACTTGTAGGTGGGAGGAAATTTCAGCGGTCCTTCTTGGAATCCCTCCAACACGGTCTCGCTGTCTTTGGCCATGTTTAGCTGCAGCAACAAGAATGAGTAGGCATCTCTCGGAGGACTTCTCTTTTGCCCTGAATAGAAGCTCATTGTAACTCTCTCGTGGCTACAGTGTTGAAGACATCCTATCTACTTCCTGACTTTATAACGTTAACTTGTGTGATAAAGCCCTGCAGATGTGGTAATGGCACATTGTCCTTTTTCAGAAAAACCACATGCCAAGCACCTACCAATATATATAACTGAAATATAGAAGGTTTTATTTTACCTGATCTTTTTCCCACAACATGGAATACTTGTTGTTATCGATGGCAGATTTTACCACTTGCATATCCAAGTCGTCAATGCGAAAATTAAGATCTCCAAGCCAGAACACCACACTGTAATTTAATCAATTTAAGAAGTGCAAACAAAGTAATCCACATTTGCTCTGACAACACAAGAAAGAAGGGAATGAAAAAAGATCAGTATTTACAAATCTGAGGTGTCAACATTCAAGACCTAATTATGAGATCACGTCTGACTTACAGTATGTTTATCAGAAAATTTCAGTGTAACAATATGTGAGTGTGTGTGTGTGTGTGTGTACTGTGACTTACTCGTGGTCAAGAACCCCAGTGGCAACCTGGCCCTCAAACTGCTGCTGTTGCAGGATGCTCTCAAAGTCCTCCATCCGTTGATCAGAGTTTTCCATGTGAGCTGGGAGATGGCAGTTGAGGAAGCAGATAGTGTGACCGAACACTGACATGCGGGCACTTACACCTCCTTTATTTCCCTGTTTGGCAGACAGGAAGATCAAATATAAAACAACATTTAAGATGAGACATTCCATGCTATTGAGGGACAGTGCATGTATATCGATATAACTACCCAATTACCCAAATTAAATGCACTGATAAATTACAATGTTGATGGACTTAAGACGGTGGTTCTCATTCATGAAAACTGAGCAGAACAAATCTGTGTGTAAACTGTTCAAAGATGGAAATTCACGTGCATCTCCACATTCAATCAATATTTTATTCGCTCCGATTCTCTTGCACCAATTAGTCTACACGTCTACAACTGCTGCTGACCACATGTAATGCTTGTGTAGATTTAAGGATGCACATAAATAAAGCTTGTCAGTGTCGGGAATTCCAATTTTAATTAATACTGTACACCTGAAATATATATTCGTCAGCATAATGGAAAATACGTAAACCTATGATTAGACACTAGTTGAACAGTTGAGTTGAGTTTTGTCCACATTCTAATCATCTGCATCATGAGATACTGTCTTATGAACATACATAAAGCTTATGTTTAAACTTGTGACGTACATGGAACTAATGACCTCAGAGTCAAAACAATGTTGACAACACTGTATCTTTAGGGTTCTACACACCATGTAGGAACGACGTGGCCTTCAGCTGAGATAAGTTACCACAATACACCTTAATGACCACCAGATGAGGTTCTATTTAATTTCTTTTGACTGCCGAGGTTTTGTGGGGTTAGAATGACTATGGTGAAAGATCGGACAAAGGGTCTATCACTACGTCAGGAGATACAGGTCCTTTTGGACAAAAACAACATCGAGCTCTTAGAGCTACGCTGACAAAACAGTGTGTTCTATTCCACTTATTATGTCAAACCAAAAAAGGGGAGAGGTCCCTTCATTTTCCATACCTTGTGACAGAGAGGTTGTTTCAACAGATGCATCCCTAACATGGTGGGGCACCATAAGGCAGTGCAGGACCGCCCAAGGCTCTAGCGATTCTCAGGAGCAGGGGCAGCACATAAATCTATAGGAGCTAAAAGCCGTCCTTCTTGGTCGCCAATGTTTTATCCCAGTTCTAGCAAGGAAGCACATCCTTGTGCGGATGGACAGTAGGTCAGTGGTGTAACATATAAGCCACCAAGGGAGCACCAGATCCCAGCCTTCCCTGAGACTGACTCAGCAGCAGCTCTCATCGGCCATCCCTCGTCCACTGAGACTGAGGTGAGTGCACCTGCCTGGCACTCAGAATAACGTGGCAGATATGTTTGTCCTGGCAATACCCCCCATCCTGTGGAATGGAAACTGCACTGGTCTGCACATTTGGAGCCGATTTGGCAGAGTGTTGTTCTTTTTGCCTCACAGGCCTCAACACGCTGTCCCCTATGGTTTTCACTTATGGAGCCGTCCAGCCCATCGGGCCAAGATGCACTGGCACATGCATGACCCCAGGTTCTGTTGTCTAAGCATTTCCCCCACTCCCGCTGAAGCTCCTCAAACTGGAGAGAGAGAGGTCACAGGGTCCTGCTAGTAACCCCCAGCTGGCCAGGGAGTGTGGTTCACTATGCTGCTGTTACTGGACAAGGGGGCCCTGGTGTCTCCCCATACGGACGGATCTCCCATCAAAGCAGTTGGGTCAAATATGGCATTCAGGCCTTTCAGCATGGCTGCAACTCTGAGTGTGGCCTTTGATGAGCCTGAACCGTTGTTCAGGGAGTGCGATCTCTCAGTTGTGATAATCTTTCACAGTTCCCATGCACCCTACACTAATGCGCTGTACGTTAACAGGTGGACGCTTTTTGTGTGATAGTGCCGAACACAGGGTCATTGAAGACAGCCTTCCTTTAGGTCATGCCTGCAGCTAAACAGGTCAGTGAGTTGCATGCGCTATCTACCTGCCCGGAGTGCCTGCATTGAAATCCCGATGGGACAGGAGTGACCTTGTGGCTTAACCCTGCATTTTTGACTAAGACCGTCTCACAGTCTTAAGTAAACCAGCTCCTGTGTCTCACAGCTTCTGAACCCCCTGCTCAGTGGGGTATCAGACCGGAATAGTGTTCTATTGTGCCCTGTTCAGGCACTGAGAACGTACATTCAGGAAACTGCTGGATTCCAACAGTCTTATGCACTGTTTGTTATCATTGAGGTCATAGGCAGGGGCATCCTTTGTCCAGGCAACGGTTGTCACATTGGATTGGGGAGGCCATTAGTTCTGCCTACAAAGGTAGTGATTTCCCACTGCCTCCTCATGTTCAAGCTCACTCGACTAGGAGTATGTCAACATTATGGGCAGCCTTGCATGGGGCTCTCAAATATTTGTGTCGCTGCTTCCTGGGTGTCGCCTTGCACGTTTGCCAGATTTTATAGGGTCAATGTCGCAGTGTGTAACTTAGTGGCCACAGCTGCTGTTTCACACCGGTCATAGCCCTCCTCAAGAGTCCATGATCGGGACACTGTTGATATTAGTCATCCAGGTGCTTAAAGCACCACCTCTGGCCGTCATAAGAAATGAAATAGAACAAGGGTTACACACATGAATGGTTCTATGAATTTCAGATGACTGCCAGAGCTTGGCAGTCACTCAAAATACAGCCAAGAAGATTGTCAATAGGTCACTTCCAGGGTGAACATGCCTTATGTTGCTTGCAGGATGGAGCTCAATCAGGAATAATTCCTCACAGAGAGAGGTCTGCAGTTGATGGTTGCTGTGAGCCTCCTCCTCCTGTGCCAGATGTATTTTTTGTGTGCTTATGTGTTTCTTTGCCTTCAGTTTCACATCATATCATGTATGCTTCATCTCAGACATGGCTCTTTAAAGTACAGAGACAACATTCACTGCAATCTATCACCTCCCTCCAGGCGTCTGGATGTATCTACACCTCCTTATATAGTGGTTATTGGCTATTCATTGGTGGTGATTTATGTAAATTACCAATACTGATAATGCAGATTACCAGGAGCATGCTGTCAATTTACGATGGACTGGCATTCATGATCAAACGTGTTTACGATCAGATCTGAGTTTCCCACGGCATTTATGAATTCAGAGTAGGTGTTTAGTAGAGCAATGTGTAAGTCTTCACACAATTTTATTCACATATCATGAATGAGACCCATTGAGTGTTTTGTCCATTCTGTTCACTGTACAGTGTGTGAACGTGTCTTTGCCAAGCAGAGTAGTGAATTTGCTCAGTGAATATTTAATACCACCAACTAAGTGCGCAGTGGGGGAGACAGGAAGTCTGCAGGCTTCCTCCTGCTGTTCTTGCAACTGCTCCAGCCCACTTACACACAAACAAAATTTCACTGTGTGAAGCTGCAGCATGTGCTGATGCCTGTTATATATATATTCTCACACAGGAAAAGTAGGTTTTCACTTTTCACACAGACCCGTCACTGTGTGGTTGGAGCTGACACAATTATGAACAATGATAAACGATGTCTTGTTTCATTTTGTTCCATTTGACCGTAAGTCAGATGAAATATGACATAACCCAGATATGGGTCACGCTAGGCAGTAGTCAAAAATGTCTTTCATTCAACTGGGTGGCATTGTTGCCCTCTGGTAGAGGAATCCTCTGTCCTGTTGGCTTCTTCCAGTATGAAGTTTGCATAATGTCTTTGCTGAGACTGTAAATGACCCACAAAGGTGAAGGTGTGTCATGGTGATCCATCTAAGATGTACCCAACCTCTCTCAGTCAGCTGAGATATCCCAGTGACTCTGCATAGGACAAGCATCTTGAAAACCGACTGATGGAACTGCATTTGATTAACAAACATGAATGAATGCCAAATGAAGCACCAAAATGCACCAAAGGCCTGGGTGTCTAGCCTGTAGCGTACAGTATGATTGTTACCATCTGAAGTTTCAATACTACAGAAAATCAGAGAAAAAAAATCACTGGTCATCTCACCCAGTAACCCCCCAGGCCAGTGCGGGTGGTCTCAGTCTGGACTCCTCTGAGGAAGGGCAGGTGGTAGTACTTGGCGAAAACCAGTAGCAAACACCCCTGCATTCGTTGGGATGTCACCTGAGGAACAAACAAGTGAGAAGAAGTGGACATCAAGAGCAAGTTCATGAAACTGTCATGAGCCCATTACACACTTGCTGTGTATTTCTGATGCTCAGCTTCACATTCTCCTCCCTTTCACTTGTGTTATTGCACCGTCTAAACCCATTCCACCTGGCAGGAGTCTGTTCACCCACATCTTTGCATGTAGCATCAAACATTAAGAAGGCAGTAACTTGCAGTCAACCCTAAATGTGGAAACCAGCTACTTTGCAGTGAAACCGTGATTCAGTTGACAGTCAGACCTTTAATTTCTCAAAGCTACACAGAATTATGCAAATGTTACTATTTGTCATCACTTATAGAAAATGCACACGAGGTCAGGAAAATAACATGGGCCTGTGCACGTTCTCCCTTCCTCCTGTGGTCTACACATCATATTTCCCCCAACTGTAGGCTAGCGAAGCATGATCACTCCCTGCCACAAACACCCTGTGGGCAGTAATGGAGGCAAACATTTCCACGTGACTCCAGACCCTCTTAGTGCGCTGCAATTGGCTCGTTGAGAGACATTGTTATGTAATGCAGTCTACTGAACCATAAAGGGGACCAACTTGTGTAGCATGTGTGTACACTGACAATAAGTTGATGTGTGTATCTGTCTGTATGCAGCTTGCATAGTCGAAGATCATGTATGTTTGCCTGTTTGCATGGTGGTTGAAAAGAAGAGATGCGTCATAACTGTTTTTTCCGATACTGATAATTTACTGTTTCTCATCACCAATGCAGATTTTCTTCAGAGAACTTTTTGGAAATGATTCTGGTTCAGTCGACGTTTGGATATGGCTGGAGTCTGGATGTGGCCTTAGCTTTGGGGAAATAATATGGTGACCTATAAATGGTGATTTTCACTTCTCCCATTGGACCAAACAGAATCAGAACCTGTTGCTCACATTTTACAGTAATTGGAAAGTGGTGTAAAACCAAATATTTACAGTTGGAAAGACACTTATGGCCCTATTTTTGAAGAACAAAGTCCATGTCGCAAGTGTCATTGCTATTTAGATGCACAGTCACTACGTGTAATGTCTACTCTAGTCATGACTATGCTGTTGTATCTCCCTTGACTTTGGAGCTTCTTAAATATCCACACAACACACAAAGCAAGGTCACACTGCGATGATTCTGCAGAGGTATAAACTATACAGCAGATCTGAGAGCTGGAGGGCAGCATCAGTCTCACTGTCACAGGCCCATCAACACTGACAACACTGACATCCAAAAATAAAACAGCACCCTGGGAGGCATGTGTCTAGCTTAGATATGTCAGGATTAATTGAGTTTACAATTAATAGTGATAATTAAACTCATAGTGGGTTAATCATAAGGATTTTAACAATCGCAGTATCTGATTGATTGAGTTTATATCAGAGATGGGGAAATAGTCGAGCCAGTGACGTGGCAGAACACTACTGCTGGTACCCAATGTCCTTCCCAGAACATGAGGTGCATGACCTAGTGTGCATGCGCCACATTTTTCCCTGCTGAATTTGAAACCAAATATAAGATAATGAATTCACACTTCAGATAAAGGTTTTCCAGGAAAAGCTCCACTTTTATTCTGTGCCCCTCTAAACACACTTTAAATCTAACCTTCAAATGTAACCTAAAAGAATATATAGTTAACCTTTAATATTTGACGTATCAAACACTGAGCATCACCTATTAATGTTTTGTTTGAGTATTCAGTGGAAATTGACTGTAAAATGATTGATTGTAAGAGTAAGAGTTTATTTTAATGATTGATATCATAATAATGATAATCATATTCTTTAGTAACCATACACTCATCTTCAAGAAAACGTATCATTACCACGAGTCTGAGAGTGATGATTTTTTCTGAGCCCTAACGCTGCAGTTCCCTCTTTTCAACTAACTCAGGGTTTGAACTAAACCTGCTTTGTAACACATGCCCCAGGCGACATTAAGAGCTCAACTTTCGACATCCAGCTCAGCATGCAGCAGAAGGTATGCTGACATTACATGGCCGTTTAAAATCATCAGTCATCACCCAGGGAACAAAACGAGCCAAACGGCAGGAGGAGGCTGAGATCTAAGCGGCAGTGACGTAACACACATGAATCAAGGCCGACCGGCATTTTAATATGTGAGTGAGAATATGTGTTTGTAACAAAAGGCCAACACTGACCAGCACGTATCCAAAGGGGCTGAGACGCTCCATGCAAACCTCGCTCCACTGGTCCGTGAAGAGGACATCTTTCAGCCTTTTGTTAATCATAGAGTTCACTTCTTGCAGCCTTGAAAAAAATGAGACAATAGGGCATGAGGGATAACAGGAGACATAAGATGAGAAGAGGCTTGGTCATGCAGTTAATGGTTAATAAACAACAAGAGAACTGTTGCCACAGGAAGACATTCAAAACGGAGCTTGACTGCAAATTGGTGGCTGCAGAACCCAAATCAGACACAACATAGATGAATGAGGAAACCGGAATGCTGCCACAACAAAAAACTCACCCGATGATGTACATGTCTGTGTTTCCATCACCTACGTTCAACCCCAGCAAAGCAGTGATGTCATCAGGTGGTGTGGCTGAACCCACATTCCAAGTGATGATGTGCACCCTGTTAGCAAAGACACTTATGTAATATCTCTTACACATCTCTCATTCTGTGTAATTATGATGACAGCATTCATGTGTTGACGACTGTTTGACTGTAATCTCTCGGCTGACTCTGCTGAATATAGGTTACATGAGGGCACACTGTGATATAAGAGTGGGGGCTGATTGGGAAACTTGCCTGAACTCTTCCACAGTTTGGGCCTGAGTGTCAGCTGTACCTGCAACAGATAAGGCTCTTTGTGCGTGAGGGTTCAGGTGAGGAGGCACAGCCCTGCTAGGCTGTGGATGGGGAACAGAGGCAGCCCTGACTGCATGGTGTCCCGGACCTTTAGGACCAGCCTTCATGCTGGACCCTGTGCGGCCTCCTACAGGCAAAACTGGTTTGGGACAACATGCCGTAGTGCCATCAGGAACACAGTCTCCCTGGTGAGCCACTGTTGTGGAATCAGCTTTCGGTTCAGAGATGTCCACAGAGCCCTCAACTCTGGCACTCCTCTGGGGTCGTCGAGGCCTTCCAGGAGCAGCAGGCAGGCAAGCATTTGGATCTGAGGGTGGAGCTGCTGTATCCGGTGAAGGAGCTGGCATGGTGAGAGCCTCTGCTGCTCCACTTGGGTTGTCTGCTTGCATCTGGCTTTGGCTTTGATTATCTTGGTCCATTTCTTGAGGCGTCTACAAAACAAAATATCGAAATCATGTAGAACACTCGACAAGTGAGTCCGAAGAGAACATCTTTCTCCATCACAAGCATGTGGTGGACCTTGTGTGAACAGTGTTGCCAACTTAGCGACTTTGTCGCTATTTTTAGCTACTTTCTGGACCCCCCCTAGCGAGAAAATTAGACAAAAGCGACTAGTGACAAATCTAGTGACTTCTTTTGGTGATCAGAGGCTCCAAGATCGCGGGAGGGGGGAAAAATAATTGCGCTGTTTGCGCTGGGCGGGCCAATAGCTACTTCAGATGCTGGGGAGTTGGCAACACTGTGTGTGAATACCATCCACTGGCACAATGGACAGTGTAACATCACGTCCTGTGTCTCATGATTCTTTCACTCACACACTGTGGTACTGAATATTGTCTCTGTAGTTCAAAGAACCATGTCCGAGTTGAAGTACAAATATCTGATGTGAAACTGGAGGTGAAGAAATGCATAAGGGAAAATACATCAGCCACAGGAGAAGGAGGCTCACAGCAACTATCAACTTCAGATGAGTGCATCATGGTCATAACTGGGGCGACCTCTCTGCCAGGAAATATTCCTGACAGAGACAGCGCCATCCTTCAAACGTGTACCAACCGCGCCATGTGTCCCACCAGGCCACCGTGTCATGTTTAAAAACATACACTTTGTATCACAGATCATTTGGACATTCATGGAATGAAAGCTTTTTCAGTTCATGGTAGCCAATGAATCACCAGATGGAGCCCTGATGCGTACGTGTTCAGTCTATGGCACCGATGACACCATTTTTAGTTTTGCAATCACGCTGAATGCCTGTATCACTTCTACCTGCCACTGTGTGCCACTGGGAAATTTGATGTACTCTGGCATTAGATGTACAATGTCACTGCAGGGAGGATGCTGCTCATAGTTGGTTGAGAAAAGCCGGACCTGTCACCAATTTCCCATTGGAAGGTCCCTGTGGCTAAACAGGCACACTTGTAGATGTGCAGGGATGGCATGGCTTCATTCCAGATATTGCCATTATTTTTACGATTGTTATCGTTGTTCCATTCTTCTATGTCTTGGTATGCCCAGACGTTAAACCTGTTAATTGCCAACTAATGTGTTATATTTTTCATCCTTTGTCATATTATATCTGGATATTATGTACATAACAGAGCACAATATAACTGACAAGCATTATTTATGTGCCTTCTTAAATTGACACAAGTGCTACGGTCGGCAGCAGGTGTAGATTTTGTTAGTAGCAACGAAAAGATCAGAGCTACTAAAACAGCGATTAATGTGGAGAGGCAGTCTATGAACAGTTTACACACAAATTTGTTCTGCCTGGACAAATGCTCGTCTGCCAATCCACCAATAACCTGGTGCTTGTCTGGGCATAACATATTCTCATGGTCCATGTATGGCGTTCCATGGGGGGACTACGGAGGAGGGTGTAGGGGTGTGTAGTCAGGCTGGCCTGGAAGGACAGCGAGTCGATGCTGAGGGAAACTTCAATTTATTTTCCTTCTCAAGGCCGGAGAAAAATTTAAAAAAGAGGAACAACATTCATTCATTCTCTGCCGCTTAATCCAGTTACGGGTCACGGGTGTGCTGGAGCCTATCCCAGCTGTCAACGGGCGAAAGGCGGGGTACAAGACAAGTCGCCAGCTCATCACAGGGCCACATGAAAGATAGACAACCACTCACACCTAAGGACAATTTAGAGTGACCAATTAACCTCAGCATGCTTTTGGAGGTGGGAGGAAGTCAGAGTACCCGGAGAGAACCCACGCAGACACGGGGAGAGCATGCAAACTCCACATAGAAAGATCCCAGGTTAGAAAGCGAACCAGGGACCTTCTTGCTACCATGTCGCCCAAAGGAACAACAATAAAGGAAAAAAACTCCAATCAATCAAGAAAAAACAATTCACCAGTACAAACTAAATTCAATCAAATATTCAAAAATATTTATCTTCCTCTTTTTCGGTTTTAGCAGGTGTTCGCCGTTGCTCTCCTCAACCCAACTGCCTCTGCCATGATTTCCCCTGGGTATTTAAGCTCCTGGCCTGAACCAAATTCAAATAATCAATTCATTTCTCTTCCCCACTAACAATATCAATACATACATCAACCCTTCACAATAAATATAATAAATGCTCTAATTACAAATTGCACCCCTAAACTAACACACAAACCCCATAAACATACAAACCATATTACCAGACACAAACACCCTTCTTCCCACACCAGTACACCAGTCCGCCTACGACGTCAGCTGTCACCAAACCGTCAAGTCTTCTCGTTAACCTGGAAGTGGCCGCCGCGCCCG
>CAAKHB010002912.1:14098-57395 GCA_901007665.1 Aeoliscus strigatus | reverse complement strand
AGACTAGATTTGAGCATGGCAAATTGACATGCTCCATTTTTAGGCCGATTTTTCTGGTTGTTCAGTACACCGTAGTCATGTGCATGATACTATGAGCTGAACCACAGACGGAGTCATTGTCAATGTGTCTGTGAGAGCAAGAGACGGGCTGAGCGAATCAATGCTCACAGCTCCGCCATGAAATAAGATTTTACCTGTTTTCGATTTACTTTTCACTCCCACCGCAAAAAAATTCAATAACTGCAGGGATTTTTATCACTTCTCACGTTTGAACTCAAAGATAAGTGATAAGAATTTGGTGGTCAAAGACACTGGACCTCGATAAACACATTTGTCTAAATTGGAGGAGGAGAAAAATTTGAAATACAAACAGGTGATAACACTTACGTCTGTGAAAAGAAGCATTTCAGATTTAGTTCACTTTAATTCCAGACATAAATCATAACACTGTTCCAAATAGAGAGTTGACATGGGTTGGGTTTCACAGCCGTTTGGAGTAAATTTGATATTCATTTGTTGCCTTGGAACACTGACACTGCCTCCATTGGTGAGTCCAATCTTTATGAAAACCGTTTGATTCGGACTCTCTGCATGCGTCAGCTCGATCTGTGTACGTCTTCCTTTGCCTGCCCCCGTCCGCTGACGAACTTGATTAGCAGCATAGGCTTAATCGCTGAGCAGATGGGAACCCAGCACTGTGTCACCAAGATAAAAACAAACCTACAGTTGGATTACAGCTCAGCTGGTGTCTGTGTGTGTCTGTGTCCTTTCAGGCTGGGGAACTTGGATCCGACACCTAAAACGATTCTTGAGCATTCAACACACCAGCTTTTCTACATTTATTGCGACTGACCCAGCCTGGGGTTTAAGTCATTGCGGGATGTTGCACTGAAACTGGAAAAAAAAAACATCAGAAACAGATTTTGCTAATGATTCCAACCATAAAAGAATCCCCACGTGGTCCTCTTTGGTATTTAATTTGTTTTTTAACTGTCAACAGTTCATTACCCTCTCAAGATAAACGCAGTTATTAACAGTGTTCTTATGCAGCATTCTCTCCTGCTCTGCCCTCCGTTACCCTCCCTATGTCTTTTCTGGATTTTTTTTTTACCTTGTCTCTGTCAACATGAAACTGGCCAGTTGCAGAGAATGGAAAAGGAATAGTAAGGCAGAATATGGGGCGGGGGGGCTGGGGGACTGGCGTCAGACCATCCTTTTGAGTGAAATTCTTTGCAAGGGTCAGAGTTCAGGCGCTAAAGTGTGGCGCTGTGATTGGCTGAGGAAAGGTGAAATGAAAACCACAGTAAACTTTTGACCCCGGCGCAGAAGCTCTGCAGGAACGCCCAGCTTCAGCTCTGGCGTGGTGGAACAGAGCCCGCTCTCTTCCTGTGTTTACTCCACCAATCCAACGGGAACGGCAGGGAGAGAAGGAGGGGGAGGGAGCTGAAAGTGGGAGGAGAGAAAAAGCACAAGAGAGGGTAGAGAGATCTGTGTTGCGGTCGCAAAATGAATATCTGCCTATTTCCTGCACATAGAACTACTGAGCTTCTGGACACCAAAGCTGATGAATAGTGAAGGTTAACACATCTTCACACTGAATTATCTCGCCCTACATGAGATTGTTTTCCTCTCATGGCATGTGCGTCATGTGCTGAAGACGTGTGTGTTATCGGACTGGGCAGCACGGAGCCCGATCAGGTCCTGATGCTCTGGCTTCCCTGATAAAAGCCAGTTTAGCCACTGATTAATGAACTGTTTTCCATAACATTAGCCTTGTGTGAGCACAGACGCTTGCATTTGGTTAGTTGGCTGTTTCTGCTTGTACGTCTGTACCAGTTTCATCCTCCTACATCCTTTCATGTCCGTATTCTTTCCACTCTGCTATTTGAACCAGCATGCCAAGCTATTAGAAAATGGTGTTTATTAGAGCATAACTGTGCTGCTACTTGATGAATTAGCTGTCCATTAGTCCACGTGGGTCCTTTCCTGTTTCTCCCTTCTCTTTGTCTGTATTGATGATGAATAGGAGATGCTTGTGTGTCACGCACACACACAGCAGAATCTGCCATCTCTTTGTTTCCACCTCCATTTATTTCCCCAGTTTTTTTTTCCTGCACGTTGGAGTTTGAGAAAAAATGAGGAGATGCTCACCCAACCTGCCAGAGCTCTGTATGTGCTGAGCGAGGGTGGGGGATGTTTTTCTTAGGGAAAAACACGAGTATGAAAGCAGCTTTCCTATTATTTGAAATATCTTTTCTCCCTCACAACCTTCATCTGGAGACATATGCAGTGCAAGGGAAAAGGTACGACAACTAATGGGTCTTTTGTCTGTAATGGGTCTGTTTTTGGACATTACATCTCTTGTGAATTTCTTTCATGCGGCCATTTCTAATAACATCTGTGTTGGTTGCAGATGAGTTGTACAGTACGTTTTATTGGTAATCCAGCCCGCACTTATTTACCTGGTTGGTTTCATCATTTGGAAACTGTTCCGAGCACAGAGCATGGCTGACCTTGGACGCATTAGTACACATCTCAGGTGTTGATAGGGATAGTCAAACTGAGCTTTCATGTTGAGTTACTGACAGACGGAGGCTTCATTTCCCACCAATGCTTTTCTGCAAAGCATTACAAGCTCCAATAAGCTTCTGTGAAACTCTATTTCTGTGCGTCCTCCACCTCTATACATGCTTCTCTCATATTTGCGTCACACCAACATGGCCGTGAAAGGTCTACTTTATTCCTCCGTGAACAGCTCCTTGTGTCACATTAATATTTACTCTAAATTGGTGAATTTTCTCACTTGGGTCCATTTAATTTCACCCCCATTTAATTTTAGCCTATATAATACAGTATGTGGGTAATAATGTGCTTTTAGCTTTATAATTTCATTAATTAATTACTTAATTACTATATGGTTGTTTATCTTACATTTACATGTTCATTTAATTCTTTGTCCGTCGTCGTCGCTGGTTGGGGTACTTTCCTTTCAGATTGGGATTGTTTATTTGTCCTGTGCTTGTCAACAACACAATGACATTTTGGGGACGGGAGAAGCCGAGCCAAAAGATAAAAATATATACAATGCCAAAATTAAAACGGATTTAACAAAAAATGAGAAGAAAGAAAAATAACATGACAAAGGTGTGAAAATGTGCATTGTTATTGTAGCAGCAGACATGGTTCTATATTAATATTGACAGCTGAGGGGTATGATGGCTCTTGGAAATATACATGAACTGGGACACAGAACTTTTTACTTTACTGCGTCCCAAAGAAAGGGAACACATGCAGGGGCAAGTACTAAATACATTTTGCTATGAAATCTGGTGAGAGCATCCAGTTCCTCCCACAGGAGTTTAATAAAGTTGTACAGAGAGTCTGGCCACGACTCCCCACCTTTGATCCAGTCGCAGTGCCCCTCACATACCTGCAGCATCTGCCACAATAATATGTTTAATATTGCGGTTCCATCCCTCCATGCTACATGCTGTGCTGCAGCTTCACCTTGCTCATACAGGCACACTAAACAAATATTGTTTCATATTGAATTTCACAGTTGTACATGATTTATTGCTGTTCATTATGTCAATGATGCCATGATATAGCATTCAAAAACACATTGGTGTAAGTTCATGTTTTTAATGGGTTTTAGAACAAGAAGAACTTTACCTTACAACAGGAACATTCTTGATATGTGACGGTATCAGAGTTTAGTCTTGTCTCCTTATTTGATTCAAGTGTCACATTGGATTTTGAAGGAAAGACAGCTGAGCTAGATTTGAACCACCAATACATTCTTTAAAAAACATTCAATTCATCAATATGTTGTTACTGTGTGAATCAGGCACAGTTGAGAATGTGCGTCACACATTCACAGCATTAGAAACAAGCGTCATGTGACGCTGTGAAACCTTCTGCACTACGTGAGAGAAGGAGGAACTGACACATCATCCGACAGCGTAGTGCAGTCAGGGTGAGAGACGTGTCATTATATGCGCGTTTACCTGTGCTGTAATGGAATTTCCGCAATGGAGGGATGATTAAAGGGCAGATATCTTTTTTTAATCTTCTTTCTTGGAAAGAAATGTAAAACAAATTCGCGGTTCCAAGGAGTCTGATGAAGAATATCAACAATTACTCTGCCACACTATCCTCCTTTACAAGTATATAGTCTCACAATGCAGATATACACTGTAGGGCTCTGTTGTAACACACACACACACACACACACAATGGTGCATCACTTCATTCATCTGCTCAACAAAAGGTTGTTTTTTTTTGTTTCAAACTTACTGGTCATACCAGTAAAACCATTGTGCTCCGACATGAGTGATATTGAATGAATATTGTAATATTCAAGTAGACACTGGTGGTTTGTGTGCATCCCCCAGGAACTAAAATAACAAAGAGCCAACAAAGAAATGTGTGAAGCAATAGTGAGGTCAATATTGACCAGAAGTTGTCCTGAAACGGAGCAGCCTCCGCTACAATGCGTGACCCACCTGCAGCCTGACTCTGAGCCCATAGCTCACGATTAATTCTAAATTTGTTGATTAAAGGCTGTGAGACCATGACTTTGGCCCACATGAAGTATTAACGCTAGTGTTGGGAGCTGAACTTCACAGATGCCCATGGAGCTGGTTTTACACTTGGTCCTGACAAGAAAAACAGGATGTCATTCTGTCCGTACATTTCCTTTTTGAACTTGATGTTGGTGTCGTAGCGGACACCTTTTCTGCTTTATTACCCATTTTAAATGTGCCCACCGCCAGGATCACCCATCCCCAAATGCTCACTGTGCGCTTGTTAATATACCTGTTGACTATGTGTGCAGTACCCCAAGAACACAAGGTGTAATCAAGTAGGTATTCATCTTCCAGACATAAAATAATGTATTTATTTATTTATTTTTCCACAACTCAAAGCACTTGAACTCTAGCACACGTATGTTCGTTGTATGTCTTTTCACAGAGTGGTAAATGTGTGCATGCGTGCCTGAGTTTGTCAGATCTTTGTTTTGGGTGTGTCCGTGTTTATTGTTGGGTCCACTAGTCATTGTCTCAGGGAGCTCAAATTGCAGGCTTTTATTTTGGGCAGAGCAGGAATGTCCTCTCACTATTCTGGTCCCGAGTGACTGACTGACTGACACACACTGCTGCTGTTAGCAACTCAAGCCAACAGCTGTCTATCAAAAATGTTTTTTTGAAAAAGAAATAGCACTTGGCTCCAGGTAGACAATACTACACAGTCTATAGTTCATTATGGGAAATGTCATGCACTAACATGAGTAACCTAAATGGTAATTTTGGTAGTTCCAAGGTAATAGATTAAGCGTACTCCAGAATAATCCAGAGATTAATATGCAGCCAATGTGAAAATGTGAGGCTTCAATACATGGTTTGGAGCAGCAGATGCGTCTCGTTTACCATTTTCCAGCAGCCATATACAGTCCAGGTTGTTCATCACGCCAACACCCATCACTCAAACATGCCAGCTCTTCCTGCACCTAAAGGTGCATGACCCAGACCCAGCAGTCTTCACTCCAGCTGCAATGCAATCCACTGCTACGTTTTACTGGAGTTTTAACATTGTAATTTAGCAATGGTTGTTAAATTAGATCTGATATTTAATAACCCTCCAGCGTTTGTTCCGTTCAGCTTTCAGTCACTCTCCTCCCTTCCCCCTCCTTATTCCACCGTCCTCCTCCCCCCTCTTTATTCTACGTAATCTGCTTAAACTCCTCCTTCACCTACTGCAGTCCACACTCATACTCTTGTCCAGTTTTCATCTAAATTGCATTTCACTTCCTGAAGTGTTTGTGTTTGCACCACAGTGACATGTTATTTTAATTTTAATAAGGGGATAAGTGTTAAACTGTGAGAAAAGATGCTTTGATAAGAATTTTGTTGGCGTCTCACTGCTTCAGTTTGTTGGCAACAGCACACTCAGAATTATTAAACAATGTTTGGACAGTTGACTGAAAGCGAACACTTTTCTCTCTTTCTCCTCTGTTAAATTATTCAGCTGCAGCATCAGCTTAGTAGCAGCCATACGCTGAGGACTGATGTGGTCAGTTGTCTGCAGCACATTTCAGTGCGCACACACACACACACCCTCTGAACAGTAGGAGTTGTTAGTAGGCTGGTAAAAAAAAAGATGGTTGTGTTTATTGTGATGACTGGGAGCAATTCCAATGAACACTGAGGAAAGAATACTGGCAATTTGTTTTGGGTGTGTGTTTTTTCTAGGACTTGAAACTGCTTTTGAGGCCGCCACCAGCTGACGAGCTACATGTCTTAACGACATAATAAATAATTAGTGCATATAAGAGAATACGTGTTTGTCAAACTTGTCTGTGGAGACTGCACCCTCCTAGTATCTAGGTCAGACTTGTGCCACGTCTGTTGACAGAAAAATGTGTCAGGGAACATTGTCAACAAATCAAAAAGTCATTGAGTGCTCAGTCTCGCTCTATTATAAATTCACAGATTTGTCCTCAAATGTTTGCGAGCCCCTGCTTTCTTTGGGGTGAAGGTTTGTGCAGTTGATAGGTCGCCAAAACATATTGCCCTGAGCTTGTTCTTGGAGAAAAAGAGGTGCAGTTGGAGCACAGTTCATGTACCGTTCTTTGATTCTCTCCCACGAGTGGGAACTTGAACGAAAACGGCCTGATAAAGCAGAATATTTAAATCGTGTGGATGAGTGACCACATTTCCAGGAAAGGGAAGTGGTGACGCAGTGGAAAAGGCTGAGGGAGGACGCAAACAGGATACAATCTACCATGGCTTCCTGTGCACTTTTTCGAAATCGGTTTTTCCCATGAATATCAGTAAAATCAAAACACATAAAGAAGCCTTTGCTGTTGTCACAGGAAGTAATGGATTCAGCCTTACAGTGTCACATTTAGTGCACCATAACTTTATTTTTACTATTTCTCTTCCAGGAGGTGATGAGACCTTGATGTGACAGTCGACCCTGAATGGATGTTGGCTGGGGCTGGTACGGAGCAAGGTGAGCATGTGATGTATTCCAAAACAAACACATGCCCTGACATGCACCATCCTTATTTCTCTACCTGCTCCTCACACCGGCAGCCTGGGTGCTCTTGTCGCTAAGTGAGTTTCACACAGACAAATAAAGCCGGTTCAGTTTGGCATCATAGTGCCAGATCTGTCAAAGCCAATTCCATAGTTTCTGCATTGCTTCCACATAGACACCAGAGTAGACGCCATACTCCCCTGCTACGCGTTCCCTGTTCTCCGAAAGGCTCCCAGCACACTCCAGCTCTGCTGTTTGTCCGTTTCAGGATGTGATGCTGGCTGAGAGCTGATGTCATCTTTCTCCACTGCTGCAGAGGTGAGCCTTAGGACAGAAACCAGGAAGGAAAGGAGAGCGCAGCGAGGGCAGCGAGAGGCAGAGAGCCGGAGCAGGACAGGAAGATTTAGAGAGGGGTGGTGAAAGGCAGACAGACAAGAAGCATGCAGTGCAGATTTACAGCCGTAAAGTGCATGTCTGAGACTTGATGCTTTTCCAGTAGTCGTGCTGTTGGTGGTTGACTGAGCTGCGTGTCCCAACCTGCAGTCGCTGGGGTTGCATAATGGCTTTCATCCGTTCGTTACTTTTTCCACTCTGGAAATGGGCTCAGTCCTCTATGTTTAAAGGCCGCAAGTGTGTCTGCATTTGTTCACAGGCATAAACACAGACATTTAGTCGGATTGTTTTGTCGTACAACAGCCTTGCTGTACAGCAGCAGTCGCCTGTGCGTGTTTCTGCTTGGGAGAAGGAAAGAGCCGTTGACCCTAAAGGCTGGCCAGAGAGACTTCCTCTGCCGTGAACTCTGAGGGGTCAGACACAGGGCAGTCCCAGAGCATGCAGTGGCCCGAGTTGAGTACGCTGACATTCAGGGCGGGAAGGGAGGGGATCAGTGCAGACAACATGGAAGAAATCAAGAGTTAAAAACCTGTAGGAAGAAAGAGCGGAAGCAGTCCAGTTTGAGCGTAAATAGAATGCGGAAGAAGGATAATTCCCTGGAATACAGTGTGTGTACCCCCCCTGGATTGTTTCTAGCCTCCAAATGCCTGAACAGTACGTTTTTTTTTGTTTTTTTTTGTTTTTTTCCCTCCTGCAGTCTCCGGCAGTTAAACAAAGACGCCGTCTGGTGACTATGTGCCTCCACAAGAAGGTAGCTGCTAGCAGTCATCTCTTGTACAGACTGCGCTGCAACATGCCCGAGCCTGTAAATGTACTGGAAGGGGGGGGGGGGGTTGTAATATGCAGCATGTATGTGCGTGGCCACTGCCAGCGGAATGGTATCGTTCTCGCAGGCAGGCTGGCTGAACGCAGGATGACCCATCTCCCCCGAGGCTCCAAATCACTACATCATCATCAGTCGCTCTTCACAGTGGAACAGATGAGATTTCAAACCCATCGAGAACCAAGGCTGCTTTACTAACTGGATAGTCTTCTCTCATAAATCAGTAGGAATCTACTCTTCTCATGGAAGTGACTTCGCTTATAGCCTCAACTGCAGAGGGATTTTCCTTTAATAACTTGACACATAGCTTTCAAGGTTTGTCTGACTTTGGTGTGATGTCTGGCAGACGGCTGAGGTTGCTTTCTCATCCTGTGATTAGATTGTACATACGTGCGTAAACCCACCCTCTTGGTTCATTCTTGGTCATTTATTTCGTGTGTGTGTGTGTATACATGTCATCTATATGACGTGTGTGTGTGTGTGTGTGTGCGCTTTTAGGTGCTGATATGCGCTGAGGATGAGTGGCATAGGAGAACACTCACTGGAGCCTCTGTGCTCTGACCGGAAACGTAAACTGTCCACCTGTGACACACCAGGCATCGGGTGAGTGCTGAAACCTTCTGTTCGAAGTCATTCTCCCATCAGCTGCTGTTTTTGGTGTGAATGTGTGCCAGTGCATATGTTCACCTCCCTCTGCCGTCACCGTTCAAACCACATCACCACCCTCCTCCTTCTTCCAATGTGTGTCTGCCGCCTTGCAATCCAATCTAAAGCAAGAAAGCGAGCGTGCAGTCCATACGGACAGGGCGTGGGGAGGTGCGGTTGTCTTAGCAACATGTCTAATCCCCTTGGCACCCCGGCAGGTGTGACAAGCGTCGAAGGGAGCAGGAGAGCAAGTACATCGAGGAGCTGGCTGAGCTCATCTCTGCCAACCTCTCCAACATTGACAGCTTCAACGTGAAGCCTGACAAATGTGCCATCCTGAAGGAGACTGTGAGGCAGATCAGACAAATCAAAGAACAAGGTACCATCTCTGTTCTCTCACACAGGCCAAACGTATCAGTGTCCTCCTCCTTCTGTGCACTGAGGCAGTGAACTAGTGCTGCTGTAGAACAGATGATGCTGGTGCGTTTCGCGGCCATGCTGACGCAGACCAACAGCCAGTTTGGCTCTGTCTGACTCAGGATAAACAAACTCCAGTAACTGAGAGCAGTCCTTGATGGTCATGGATCATGTTTTTGGTGCCAAACTCTGCTTCTTACTTGGAGACTTGCAGGTTGAACATGATTGGATATCCACCAGTTCCAGCTCGGTGGACATTACATCGGTGAGGTTAAGTGGGCAAGGAAGAGAGAGCAATGGTTTTGGAACGTGCCCAGAGGGTCACAGCAGGCTATTGCCAGGGCCTGGCATTGAGCAGCAAGGTTACTATAGTTACGGGATGGGGATGATTTTCTGATTTTGTTTTCTGTCTGTTGTCTGTTTAACACCTTTTACCTCCCCGTGTTCTCACATCTTTCTCACGTCGGTTTCTCAGGTACTGAGGGCTTTGACAGCTAGTTTTCTCTGTAGTTGGAATATATCTGTGCCCCTGTATTTGTTGATCAAAGTTGGTGCTTCTCATCAGACCCTGTTATATTGAGTGGTATCTAACAAAGCCTCACACGTCGAATTTAAAAATAGAAAGGCATGTTAACGAGGCATAAATGACTCGTGCTGCCACCTAGTGACCAAACTCGATCTCATCTCCTTCTAGGAGTTCCCCAGCCACATGGAAATCAATATTTTCTTGTGATCAGGCGTCATTGATGATGTAACTTGTGACTTTATTATTAGCAATCACTTGATACATTTGAGACAGACCTCACAGCGCAGCTCATGTTGAGTCACGATCCGTGGAACGATCCGTGGAATGTGAATGCCTGAGCAAAGATGTGTTCCAAAGATGTGACAGCTCTCACCACCAGTGATGTGATGTGTCCTCAGGAAAAAACTCTTGCAGTGCTGACGATGTCCAGAAGGCAGATGTGTCCTCCACTGGTCAGGGGGTCATTGACAAGGACCATCTGGGACCACTGCTCCTACAGGTCAGCTCTGGGCCAACAGTCCAACACCAGTTGCCACTAATAGCCTCAGTCATTCCAGTCTCTGCTGACATGTAGCTGATAGAACCATCTCAGCTAGATCCGTAACAATAAGCAAATCAGTTCTATTTCAATGTCTCATTTGAAAACTGTCCACTCAACTCTCCATTTTCTGTTCTTTTCAGGCCCTGGACGGATTTCTGTTTGTGGTAAACCGAGAAGGCAGCATTGTGTTTGTGTCCGACAATGTGACGCAGTACCTGCAGTACAAACAGGAGGAGCTGATCAACACCAGTGTGTACAACATCATCCATGATGAAGACAGGGAGGAGTTTCACAAGAATCTCCCCAAGTCCAGTGGTGAGAAGGACACTGACTCAGTCCCACACATCGGTGCTCGTGTTCATGAGAAGTCAGTTATTGAGGTATTCAATCCTTCAGACTCACCTGTAGCATTTTCTTTTTCTTCAAGCACCAAACGGGGCACCCTGGGGTGGCGAGGCACCCAGACAGAAAAGCCACACCTTCAACTGTCGCATGTTGGTGAACTTTGTCCACGGGCCAAGTCATGGGCTGGCTGAGGAGAGGTCGGCTGGTCAGCGCTATGAGACGATGCAGTGTTTTGCCCTCACTCAGCCACGGGCGATGATGGAGGAAGGAGAAGGTACAGGCAGCAGCTATTTCAGCCACTAGAAAATACTGGGCCGTCAATATAATTTGTCATCGTCAGCCAGCTCCTGTTAAGGTTAAATAATACATTTAGATATTTGACTTTATTGTGTTACAGAACCGGTAACAAATACCACACAAGATGCACATCAATAAGAAGAGTTGTATTATAAAAATGTACACCTTATTGAGAGTATTGATTATTTTAAATCCTCTGAATTAAATTTCTTCACAAAAGAAAAGTCCACTCAAATGAAACCGTTCCAAAATGTAGTGAGAACGCATATAGTACATTAATACATATCTGAAAACGCACAGTGAAGATGTTTGTAGTACGATGAATTTTTAAGTAGCAGCACTACTTTTCAGGTGTAAAACGGCCCATGGAAGTGTCCTTGTACACAGTGTTGGGGCAGGAATCACTTCCTGTGTGTCCTGGCTGCAGACGAGTTGTCTCAGCCTCCAACTGAAAAACATGTAAACCTGGGGTGTTTATACGTAAGCCCTGAGGATGTCATTTAGCAGGGTGTGCTAAGTATGGTTCCATTTTATAGTCATGTCTCTTATACGTGTGTGTGTTGTCAGATTTGCAGTCATGTATGATCTGTGTGGCTCGACGCATCGCTGCAGTAGAGAGGACAGAGAGGTTTAGCACTCGCCATGAATTATCGGGTAAGTTTCCACTTACTACTAGATTAGGAACACTGATAAGTTTGCATATGAAGTGACCGAATGTTTGAGAGCGTCATCTAACATTAGGTCACATTGTTCTGTATGTTCTCTCATGTGATCTCACTCTGACTCCTTCTGTCGCAGGCAAACTTATTGAAATTGAACAACACAGCTCTCTTCACACCACTATGCGTCCTGGCTGGGAGGACCTGGTGAGGCGCTGCATGCAGATGTTCCTCAATCGAAGCGAGGGTCAGCCCTGGTCCTACAAGCACCACTATCAGGATGGTATGTCATGTCTTGTCTCTGCAACTCGTTTGCATGTGGTGGTTTTAATGTCCTCTTTAAATGTCCTTATCTCTGAGTATCCCCTCACAGCCGTCCCTCTTTCTCGTTGTTTTCTCGGGCAGCATTCCATAACGGCCACGCGGAAACGCCCCTCTACCGCTTCTCGCTCTCTGACGGGACCCCAGTCACTGCCCAGACCAGAAGTGACCTCTGTAGAAACCCTAACACCAACGAACCGCACTCTTTCCTCTCCACGCATCTCCTTCAGAGGTACAAATGCTCCTGCTAATAAAACTAGCGTGATTAGTCTTCTTGTATGTGCTGAAACTTAATTTCTAATGAATTCCAATTTCAGAGAGCAAAACGTCTACCGCGGGAACCAGGGTGGTGGCATGAGGCCTCAGAGCATGGGTGTGAATAACCAGCAGATGAACATGGGCCCTGGAGGGGGCATGGGCATGAACATGGGCTATGGCATGGCTGAACAGGGCAACATGCCCCAAAGACCGGTGCCTCCATACACGGGGGTCAACCGCATGAATCCCATGAACCAAAAGAATCAGATGAATCACATGAATCAAATGAACTCCATGCATCCGATGAATCAAATGAATCCCATGCATCAGATGAACAATATGGGTCCGATGAATTCCATGCATCCGATGAACAGCATGAACCAGATGGGGCCCATGAACCAGATGGGCCACCACGGGATGCAGCAGCAGCAGCACCAGCAGATGGGTCAGTTCCATGGAGGTGGACCAGGAGGCAGTGGGTATGGGATGGGGATGACCAGTCCCACCCAGGCCAGTCCAGGGATGAACGGCCCACCGCACAATGTTATGGGTTCACCTCGAGTCCGAGGAAGCCCCAAGATGGGTGCCAGCCCCTTCTCCCCTGGAGGTAGGGCCCAGATGAAGAAATGGTATCTGAAAATAACTTATTCATGGGTTGTTGACGTTCTTTTGATTTCTTCCTTTTATAGGTATGAACTCTCCCATGAGCTCTAGTCACCCTGGTAATTCTGGAGGAGGAGGAGGTGGAGGGACCACTACTTTCTCCAGCAGCTCCTTGAATGCCCTCCAAGCCATTAGCGAGGGGGTGGGCAACCCGCTGCCCTCCCCTCTCACCTCTCCTCCCATGCACAAGCCCGACAGCTCACCGAGCATCAATTCCACCAACCAGGCTCCAGGAGGACCCTGTAAACCCGGCCTGTCAGCCAACTGTGACTCAAAGAGCCCGGGCAGCTCACTGGGGGCTGCAGGAGAGCCACCGTTCCACCAGCACCCACGCACCCCAACCAGCGACGGCCCACCTGACAAGCCCGACAGCCAGGCCAGCAGAGAGGCCGGACCAGCCGGGGGAGAGTCCAACCGACGAGCACCTGACAACAAGTGCCACAAGAAGCTATTGCAGCTCCTCACCTCCCCTACTGATGAGCTGGTGCCAGCTAATCACGGCCCAAACTCTGGGCCCAGCTCCACGCCTGAGGCCAAAGACGGAACAGCCGGAGTCACCAGCCCCTCTTCCTCAACCGGTGTGTCGTCCTCCACGGGTGGGAGTCACGGTGCAGTGTCCTCCTCGGGCAGCGGAGGGCACTTCACAAGTCACTCGCTACAGGAGAAGCACAAGATCCTTCACAAACTCCTGAAAAACGGGAACACGCCGGATGAGGTGGCTCGCATCACAGCAGAGGCCACCGGGAAGAGCAGCTTGGATTCAAGTGGAACAGAGGCAGCGTCTGTAGCCGTGGGAGGGGTCCGAGGTCTGGAAACAAAGCAGGAGCAGCACAGTCCTAAAAAAGAGAAGCCCCACGCACTCCTTCACTACCTCCTCAACAAGGACGACTCTAAAGAAAGCAGTGATATCAAGCCCAAGCTTGAGGAGCAGGAGGGCAGGGGGGCCGAGGGGGCAGGGGTCACCAGCTCAGAGCACCACCCACTGGACGGCAAAGTCAAGTTGGAGCCATCTGACGAGGTGCGTGTGTTGTGTTATTAGATGCAGGTAAAAATGCACAGCAGGCCATTGTTTCCTATTGGATCTCTTCCGTGGATGTTTCAGACGGAGACCCTGGAGACCATTCTGGGAGTCCCCAGGAGCAGCTCGGGCTTCTACCCGGAACCAGACTCCCGAGCAGGGAAGGAGGTGGGAAACAAACAGGGAAATATGCCCGACAGTTTACATGGTGAGTGAGTGTGGATGGATTATCTGTGGGTGTTATTTTTACGGTCAGTGCTCCCAGTGGTCTTCCGTGTCAATGGGAGGACCTGCAGGAGGGATGTACGTCACCTTATACTTTGTTTGCTTGTCTCAGAAGGCGAGAGAGCCCCCATGGCCCCTACCGGTCAGAGAGGAGCCTATCAACGAGCCTTTTCAATGGATGCTAAGCCACCCAGTGGTGAAGTATCAGTCGGTGGCGTGATGGCTGCGAGAAGGAATGCCCCCTGTCCCACCATGATCAAACAGGAGAACATGGAGGCTCCGATTCGACCTGGAGCTCTGCCCAATGGCTTCCCTGGAGGAGTGGGTGTCTGTCCACCACGGGGGAATCCAAGTAAGTCAACCACTGACTCTTCCAGCGGCCTTTGTCATGATCCAGTAGAAGCTGATGAGCTGACTGTGTGTCCATTAGGAGCCATGGGCAGAGGGATGGGAATGCCTCAGCACCCTCCGATGGCAGGGCCGGGGGACTGGGGCATGGCCAGATCGAATGCAAACCCAATGGCTGGACCGGGCCACCCGGGCATGGGGCGCACTGGTCCGATGGGAGGACCCATGATCAACCGCTCCAACAGCGTGCCAGGAAACACCCGCTCCATACTGCAGCAGCAGCTGATGGATATGGGTGCGTGATCACATCCTTATCTTTTTTTGTAGATTTGTTTCTACCTTTCTTTGAATTTTTACTTAGTCGCTATAACTGTAATTTCCCTCAGTAAAGTAATTATATCGACAGTATATCACAGATATACCTGATATATATCACTGATCTACCGTATATACGTGTTTCAGAATCAGAAATGGTTTGTTTATCCCAGAGGGAAATGACTTTGTTAAAACAGCTCCAGCCAAGACCACGAGTTTCATCTTTTGGTCAGGGGCATAACATTGGTTCCATCTCCCACTTTGGCCCTCTGCAGGTACCAATGAAGGCAATATGGGCATGAACACGTTTGGCGGGCACGGGCCCCCTCCTCAGTCTCCCTCCTGGCCGGACTCTGCCATGGGAATGGACAGACCTCAGGGTAACTCAGCCAGGTAAACACTGGGTCCATGTGGCAATGGATTGAACTCACAAGCTGACATCAACATGACTTGACACCGTCTGTGTGGTTTGTGGTGTCAGGGAGCAGTTCGGGCACCCGCTGGAAGAGCTTCTAGGACCCCTGACCAGCAGCGAGGGGCCCAGTGATGAACGGGCACTTCTAGATCAGCTGGATTCTCTGCTGAACACTGCTGATGTCATCGCGCTGCAGGAAATAGACAGAGCCCTGGGCATACCTGAAATAGTCGGCCAGGTACAGGACGTTGTAGTTTGCTCCAGATGAGCTCTGAGATCAGCTCGTGTGTTTGTGACCCTCGCTGGCAGCAGCCTGGTGACAGACATTAGCTGTTATGTCGTCCAGCCTGACGTTCAGTGTCTCTGTACTTTAGGCCCAGGGACCTGAGGGCCACCAGCAGGCTCAGGATCAAGGTCAGGGTCAGTGCCCCCCGTCAGAGTCCTTCTCCGGGCCCGACTCCTCCATCGGAATGGAACCAAAGCCCATGTACGGTCAGGGCTACCCGGGCCCACCAGGGCCCCCGTCCATGGGCATGCAGCCGGGGTACGGCGGCAACACGATGCAGAGCCAGTCCCCCGCCAGCTTCAACCCCATGATGAACCAGATGGGGCAGACAGGGGGCTTCCCCGGCATGGGGGCCATGGGCAACCCGCGCGCCAACATGATGAGACCTCGCATGATAACTGCCAATAAGCCTCTGCGGCTGCAGCTGCAGCAGAGACTCCAGGGACAGCAGGTGATCAGTCAGTCGGACACACGGCGTTCATGGAGGATGACGGGGACACTGACGGTTCTCTCTCTCTCCCCTCTCATCCCGCAGTTCATGAACCAAACCCGACAAGGCATGAAGATGGAAAATGCCCCCGCAGGAAACCCTGGCATGCGTCCAGGCATGCAGCTCGGCATGCAGCCGTCTGGTATGGGTGGTCAGGTGTGTTCAGAGCTTCTCCACATACATACTAGTCCTCTGCTTTATCCTTCTCCTGCCGTCATGCGTGGTTCTGCATCGCTCCACATTGAATCCCACTGCTGTGTTTCCTTTTGATTATTTCAAGCGACTGAGTGTGAGCAAATCTTGTTGCAGTCAAACCTGGACAGAGGAATTAGTTGTTTGAAGTTGGTTCTGGTCAGGACATTTCATCCATCCTTTTCCGTTCATAAATCACCTGCGGGACGGTTGTATTGTCTCTACAAACACAAAAGTAGCATTCTGAGAGCTTGGGAAAGTCACGTGAAACAGTCCAATCCCAAAACGGTGCGACACAGTTCACGTCTACGCCGTACTCTAACAGGCATGGATGCGACCCCAATGTCAGAGGATAGGTCAGTTAACCCGCTGTCAGACGGACTGAGGTCAGAGTGTTGGTGTGTCTGCAGCCTGGTTTCCTGAACGCCCAGATGATGGCGCAGCGCAGCAGGGAGATGATGACCATGCAGATGAGGAGGCAGAGGATGATGATGCTAATGCAGCAGCAGCAACAACAGCAGCAGCAGCAGCAGCAGCAGGTGCAGGGCGCAGCGGCAGGCTTCAGCCCTCCTCCAAACGTCACGGCGCCAGGAGGCATGGACAGCCCCATCGGAGGCCCCCCCATGAACCAGCCCGGGGGGCAGGGCTTCAGCTACGGCGGTAACTATGGTGAGTGGACCGGGAAAGAGCTGGTCTCCGTCCTCCGTGAAGGTCTCACTGTTGTCTGTTCCTTTCGTGTACATGCAGGCATGAACCAGCAGGGGGACCCGTCGTTCATGGCTTCAGGTAGCGGCTCAGCAGGAAATATGATGACAGGGCGGATGGGAGGTCCTCCTCAGAATGGCATGATGCAAGGAAACCCACAGGGCGGCTCGCTGTACCCGTCAGGAGAGATGAAGGGGTGGCCTCAGGGCGGCATGGCACGCAGCAGGTACGTAACGTCCTGGGGCGGGGGGTCGACAGGTAGATGATGTCATCACCACCAGTCCGTGTTCATTTAGTCAATGGAACTTAACAAAACTAAATAAAACATCCGCCGCAATGACGACGACTGTGATGAAATATAACTGACACATTAGTCAACAAATTAAAACAAGACAAAAACAAGCTGGGAAAACAACCAATCAGTGGATCCACTGAGGGTCGGTTGATGTGTGCCGAAGCAGCAGATTGATTGTAAACGTTGTGAAGTTTGAAGGACTTTTTCCACAACAGTGTTTTACATTACATTGTGTTGTATCATCTAGTCGTAGTTTCACAGCTTTGGTCGATTTCGCTCGTTGGCGACACACATCACAAACGTTTTGCAGTGACCCGGTCCGAGTGCAACAGCATGTGTCGACAACAGAAATGTGGGAGGTTGATCTGGGACCACAACGAAGGACTGACTGTTTTTTTTTTTTGCTTGTTATTGTTTTTGAAAGTTGAACACTTCTTCTTCATGTTTTTGATTTTGCACAGACAGTAGACGACGATAAGGTCCGAGTTAGGTGGTTACAACTATTTCAGTCATGGGAGAACAGGCGCCAGGTTTAATCAACCCATCTTCTGTGCCAAAGCCATGGTCATGTTGTTGACTTGAATAAAATCAAATACATGTTTTGTATTGTATTGTATTGTAACTGTTAAACCCTGGTCTGTATTGCGTATTCAGACCTTGATACGGTTCCATAACAGACTGATTTCCAGTGAGCGGATGTCCTCTGAGGATATTTAGACTAAAACGAGACTAAAGGTTTCAGGTGACTAAATCAAAGTGGGGTGTGAGTCTGACTGCGGTGTCTGTTTCCAGCTCGTACCCCCAGCAGCAGTTCTCCCAGCAGGGAAACCAGGGGCAGTTTGGACCCATGATGATGAGCAACTCCATTGGCAGAAGCGGTCCAGTTAGCGGGGCTGGTGGGGGCCAGATGAGCCAGATGCAGGCCCAGATGGGCATGAACCCGATGGGAATGGGTCGGATGCCGATGGGACCCGATCAGGTAGGTGGACGCCTCCTCTCACAGAGGTTCAGCTGAAGCTTCGGTCACCTTCACGTCGTTTGTGTCTCTGCAGAAGTATTGCTGAGGAACCGTGGCTGTCGGCTGAACAACAAGCTGCACGACACACACACACACACACACACACACAATTCTCCAGCGTTCTACGTGACATCAGCACATCACGCTTCTCATCCTGGAGGACGGCAGCAAAGGAGGATGTCACGTCTTTTGATCCAACCGGAGCTTCACGCCGTTCCCCTCTTCAGACACCACACACACACACACACACACACACACACACAACCGAGTGTGTCCGTGTGCATCGGCACGAAGCGCCTGCAGCCGTCGGACGGCGTTCAGCAGGACGGGGACGACGGTACAACCGGCTGTGGCTGCACTTTGTGTATGGGGGAGAAGGAATGATGCAATAAGTCCTGGTCGTCACAGCCTTACTAGACATTCAACGCCTTCACAGCTGTGGCTTCGTTTTCCTTTTGTTTCGCTCATCATGCATCTCACTCTCGACGTCATTGGAAGCACAGTTCCGGAGCAGCAACGAGTGTAACTGAGCGTCCCAAGCCCTGTTCTGAGCAAACAAACGGTACTGCAGTATTAGATGTCTCAATGTCCTCTGTGAATATGAATTGTAAATATCCTACAAATTATATCAAACACGCTTTTTAAAGGCCCGTTATTGCACATAGTATGAGACCAGATTGTATTTTTTGTGTCCGATAATGTTCCGGTGGGTTTTCTTGACGCCTCCATGAGTTAAACAGGCATGTTTGGGCTTTCTCTCCCTCTTTGTCCTTTGCTGAATGCTGTATTTTTTTTTTTTTCTAAAATTTTTTTTTCCTGTTTTCGTGAGGCACTTTTAATCGTGACAAGGATCCGATGACTTGAGCTCTCAATCGCTCAGAAGTGGTGTGAAAGTGAAAACGTTTTTTTTTTTGTTTTTTTTTTTTTGCATCATGTGACGTCGGTGTGTGTGATGAGCTCCATGTTTGTGTCTCAGTGCAGAGCTACAAAGACGGGAGCCATCACCCCTCAGTTTACCGTCGGGTCTGGTTCTCGCCCCGTTCCATTTTTAGTCCCGCCAGCTTCTTTTGACTGTTAACTCACTGAATCTACCTTTTCAACACGCGCGATCCAAAGATATTTTTCCACATCTTTGTATAGTTTGTAAGGTTCCTGGTGTACATTTTTATGATATGTTATATTATTCAAACGGTAAATGGGTACATATCATAGATCTAGAAGCGATATGATGGTTGTGGTCCGTGACGGACGTGGGCCGGTGTCGTCCCACCGTGAGCAGAGCTGATGGAAGTATGTCCACTTGAAGACATATCAGTATCTCTTCTATTTTTCAACAAACACCTTCATTTTATGCCCAGACTTTGTCACTTCAGGATAAAGCAGCTTTGTAGAGTTTGAAGTACAAAAAGAGGCTCTTGTTTTCTGGAGGTATGATACGCTGTCATTTTACAGGATGTATATTATAGAGATTTTTTTTTTTGTTGTTTTCTGTTGATGTTGATATTGATGTAAATACAAATTTCTATTTAAACACTCCAGACTCTGTCTCCCTGATTGTGCAGAAGTGTAAAGGTCAAAGGTGAAGTTTATTGTCATTTTTATGGTTCACATAAACACTAAATTATGTGTCGCCCCCCCCACCATCCCCTGAGAGAGGTCAGTGCACCATGAACAGATTTAAGTAATCTGTGAAGCTGCATGGCGAATAAATTAAAACAGATTGATAGAAAAATTAAAAATTACTCAGTCCTTTGTAGCGTTCACACTCTGGTTAGAAATGAACGGGCCTGTTCCCCAACACAGGTTCATTGAAAACCTCAGTTGATACTGAAATGAAGGAAAATGGTTAATTTAGTGATTTTACTTTGATGTAAACTGACAAACATTTTTAAAGGTTCATACATTTGAATTTAGTTCATCAGTGACCCTGAAATCAGAGGGTTTACGTTTTTTCTTAGCATGAAAATGTGAGTGCACATTGTTTGAAAATGTTGTAGGATATAAAAAACACATGATGCATTTAAATATATATAATGTAGTGAATATTTCAAAGGCTCATTTTAACATTTATCAATCTATTGATGAATATTTCACAAAAGACAAAGGACTGGACATAATCACCATCATTATGTTTAGACATTCTACTTGCAACATATTACTCTCACCAGCAGAGGCCGCTGTTGTCTGCTAAAAGTCCATTCAACGCGACATTACACCACATGTTCGCTAGAGGGCGCTGCTTGAGAGCAGAAAGAGACGGGAACTGAAGAATCACAACATCGACCAAAGGAGCTCAAATCAACCCAGAACTGACCCGATTCAGTGTCAGTAAAATTTTGATTAAAGACCCTCGATTGATGTCGTCACTTCCTGTCCACTGTGCGTGTGTGTGCGTGTGTGTATGTAGCAGCAGCTACTTGTGATGGCTCCTCTTATAGCTGAGCTACTAAAAAATGCGTATGTGTATGTTTCTACCAGACTTCTAGCAGCAGCAGCAGCACTGTGGGAATCTCTCTCTCACCCCCCCCCACCCCCCCTTCTCTCTCTCTCTGGCGTGGTTCCCGGCCCATCTGCGGCCTGGCCCGTGGATTACTGTTTGTTAATGTTTCAATCAGCTGTGTGTTGAGGAATGTGCAGCTATTTAACCTGAACTTCCCCAGGTGTGCCGAGGCGCCGCTCAGTCTGCCCTCCTCCTCCTCCTCCTCCTCCTCCTCCCCCCTCTCCTGCCCTTGGCACAAAGCTATCACACAAACACAATCACACACTGGAGCTGCAGCTGTGCGCATCGCACCGCAGGGAAATGGGAAAAACATTGCACCAGGGAGACAGAATAAATCTTAGAACGAATCGCCTCGGCCAAAGCCGGGTTAACCCCTGAGGTGCCGGCAGCCAGCTGATTCCAATTAGTGGATGGGACGTTGATCCGCAAATACTTCATACGTGTTAAACTCATGACACGATCTAAGATGGTTTTAGATTGAATGAGGAATGTGAGAGGGACTTTATTCCTGAGTGTCACCTGAGTTTGTCAGCAGCTTCAAACTGAGACTTCCTCCTCCCGGTTCATGAAACGATCGATTTAACTGGCTGTGACGCACGGTGTTTTCTAGCACCACATTCGTTTTTCCATGTGAGCACAAGGAGACGGAGAAGGACCCCACAGCTGCTGCTGCTGCTGCTGCTTCACACTCTCAGAGGTTTGGTGACAATCGGCCCACAGCTCCCACCGAAGTGGGACTTTTCACATCTGTAATCGACTTTGGTCAGAAATCAATGATGGAGCACTCCAGGTGTGAGACCCCCCCCACACACCCACCCCGCCCCCCATCAGATACACTGCTCCCTCCCACATGAACACACTGACACAAGCTGGTTCTTGTTCAAAAATAATTCTTGTTTTAATAAAAACACCAATAATGTACATTGTAAGAAAACAATATCTTCATATGGCATTGTAATATACAATACAGTTTGTCGCTCAGGAATCTGAGAAATTTATCATTTTACAAAATCAGTTCTTTCTATAGTTTGCACAAGATACGAGAATGTAACAGGAAGTGTTCTTTAACGAGTCTACATGCAGCAGGCGATGCTGCCACTGAACGTGTCGTGGTCCCGGGGCTAACCCAGTCTACATCAGGACACTAGTCTCCCCCCCGGGAGCCCTCGGATGAATCGAGAGCCCCCCTCCCCCGGGGGCAGAGATCCTCTCCGCGGCCGGAGGACGATGTCCACGTTTATTCGTCTCAGGCTTTGGGATGTTGAAACGTCTCTACATGGTTCAAGGTTTGTCGCTGATGGTCGAGAATGACACATCAAGTGGCCTTGTTCGTTCTGGCTCGCTGAGGGAGGTGCTGGTGGTGGTGGTCGGGGGGGGGTGTGCGGTGGGGGGTCCACCGGCTCTTAACGGCACATAATCCCGTCGTCTGAGCAACCGTTCTGTGGGGAAACAAGAGAGAGTGGTTCATTAGTCAAACAGGAGGACGACGGTGGGCGTGAGGCTCATGCAGGCTGACCGGTGCGTAATCGGCACCTTTACGCACGGACCTAACTTTTACGCACACACGTACATCGTCATCCAAATGGTTCTAAACTGGGCAGACACGAGCACGACAACCGCGGTGACTCTGCGCACCGCACGGGACCAGGTATTTACCTCCACAGTGATGCTGGCGAGCTCCGCGTTCAGGGTCGTCAGCGGCGTGCGCGGCACGCTGCCGGTGGAGTGCTGGCGAGGTTTCTTCTGGTCGTCCAGCTCGACCTGCAGGTCCCAGATGTAGTCGATGACGTGCTGCAGGATCTCCACTTTGCTGGCCTTCTTGTTGGTGGGCAGGGTGGGCACCAGCTCCTTCAGCTTGCTGTAGCAGCTGTTCATGTCCTGGAGGAAGACGCTCATCTGCTCGTCCAGCAGCGGGATCTTACACTTGGAGATGGTCAGGCTCTGCTCGGACAGGCAGCGCACCATGTCCTCGCCGCCGACTTTGCTCTTCAGGGCGCAGGTAGATCCGACAACCTTCATCTTGGATGGGAACGGGGCGCGTAGTTTCCACAGAGGCAGGAGAAAAGCAGGTTGACAGTCCTCTCGGAGCTCGGGAAAGAGTGTTGACAGTTTGCAACGTCCACATGGGCAGACCGCCTCCTTATATGAGGACGCCGGGGCAGGGGGCGTGGCCGAGGTGTCCGGTTTGAAGGCGGCGAGCCAATCACACGGCCGCCCTGCTGTCAATGGGCCGGTTCACACGCGGCCTCTGGGCCAATCGCCGCGCTCGCCTGGTTATCGGGATTTACAATCTGTTTGAGGGATGGCGTTACAAATGGAAACAAATGTGTGTCTTTTATGGTGATATGTGGGAATCCAGCTGTCCGTGGCTTGGGGACTCTGCAGGTGTAGATTGCCCGGGGACAATCACGGGGCGGTGCGGTGAATGCGTGATGATAATTAGGCTACCGCGCTGCCCCACATTTGCCTCTCACCATTGTTGACGGCTGCAGATGTGCGCGGCCGAGAGCACAATGGTGGGGGGGTGGGGGGGCGGTGGGATGGATGACACCGTGTGGGCTGACAGCTCTGGAGAAAGATTGACTTTAATAACTTTAATTGGTTTCGTATGACGCAGCTGCTTTTACAACCCGACCGTAAAGTATGTAAAAGACGGACAGAGAGAAGCAAACATTCATCCCCTGTCATCCGCTGCAGCACAGAGTTGCTTTCTCCAGCTCGGACGCTGCAGCGGCTCGCGGAGCGGATTCCTTCACATGTCCCTGCGGTGTGTGTGCTCAGCCTGCGCGCGCTCCGCTCCGAATCTTCCCCCAGATTGTCCAAACAAGCCCGAGCAGACTGGCAGGCGCCAGCGCGGTGACGTCACCCATTCATCCGCGCTGACGCCTGTCAGCCTGGCGCCGCGCGGGCGGTCTCCATGGAGACGTCAAACAAGAGAAGCTCGCGCTCCTCGCTCCCTCCGCTCACCTGCGTGGCGCGTGAGAACAAACCGGCTCCGGAGCTTTTGTCACCTCCGTGTGTGTGTGTGTGTGTGTGTGTGTGTGTGTGTGTGTGTGTGTGTGTGTGTGTCGAACCGCCCAGCACCTGCACAGCCGCTGAGGAACGTTCCTAATGTTGTTGCCACATTTTCTTAAATAAAGAAACCAACTGTTGCATTCCTGCGCTGTGAACGTCGTTAAAGTTGAATCCATCGATGTCCACACGATGTACAACGAGTCTCACTGAGTTACTTCTCAACATTTGTCTCTCGTTTACCTCATTTTTACCCTCCAATTATTATTATTATTATTATTATTATTATTATTATTATTATTATTATTATTATTATTATTATTATTATTATTATTATTATTATTATTGTCATTACTACTATTATTATTATACAAGCTAACACCAGACAATGAATAATAATAAAAGGTTTAATAAAACATTATGAAGTATTTATGGTGTCAACAAGGAACTCGTAGTCTTTAAGTAAATATAATAATAATAATAATAATAGTAGATGATGTACGTCTCCCTTTCTCTCCTCCGTGGTTGAGGTACCGATCAGTTTCTAATGTAAGTGGATGTTAGAATGCGGCTGTCCGGTGTCCAGCTGTGAGAACGCCTCATACCGAAGATGATGATTCAGATCGTCTGTTTCGACAGTAACCTCACGCCCTAAATAGAATATAATTGTAGTAATTAAGTGAAGTATAGCTATTCCTATATAGAGGACACACAATTGTTTCTCTACCTATTTTATGTTCTCTTTATTGATTTATTTCACGTTTTCTCTCCTCAGACAAATGCCAAATATAAACGGCAACGTCCACAAAATGCTTCTCGTCACGTTGAGTTGTAAAAGTTATTTAAAGAGTCACGGCGTTTGTCAGTACCCAGCACAGACGGCATCAGCATTGCTTTTCTCCCAACAAAGTTAACTGTTGTTGCAGTAGCCTGTAAAAACTTTTTACAAAAACTTTCTTTTTCTCTCTCACTTTTTTTTTTTTTTTTTTTGCCCTCTGTCCCAGGTCGCAGCTGACAGGGCGGAGGGAGGGCCGGGTGGGCAGAACAATGGGAGCACGATGCAGGGATTGTGGGAGAGAATCTAGGCTGGAGCCACAGTGTCTGGAGCGCCCCTCCACTCCCCTCATCCAGCTTTTGTTCAGCTGCAAAAGCTATCAGCACTTCCTACTGACACCAACAATAACTCCACACAGCTGGGCCCTTTTTAGCCTGTTTACAGCACATCAAGGCGAGAGAGAGGACAGAGGGACGAGGCAGAGGAGGTGAAAGAAAATTAAAACATGTCAGCTCCTGGTTTTCACTGACAGAACGCCGGTGGCCTGTAACTCTCCCATTTCGCCGTCAGAATCCGTCTCCCAGGGGGGGGGTTTACATGCGTAAGCCGCATTATCACTCTGTGTCTCACACCGATGCCGTCCTAACGTCCTGCATCCGTCAGTCAGAGAGACACTGTTTCAGGACGTTGTGTATCTAACCGCTGGAGGTTTTGTTTTTTTTTTCTTCTTTTTTTTCCCCCCTTTGCAGTAGATTGTTCCATTTGGTCGAGGGGAAACGTATTAGCTAATACGCCCTCTTTATCGCTACAGCAAATAAAGCACGTTACAGGAAACCGTCGGGGGAAAAGCTGGTGCAGGAATTCATTCAGAGGAAAAAGGACATTCCAGCACACTTTTGCTGCTGTTTTTATGACAGCGGGGACAATGCGTCGCGCTCGTACTACTTCCTGAAACATGAAAGTGACCAAATCCACGACAAGGGCGAGTGAGAATGAACCGTTTCTTCGACAGAGGCTTTGACTTCACAGCGATTAGTGAGATATGCTGCTGAAAAGGAACGGGGAGGAATTTGATTAGAGAAGTTTTCAGTAATTCTCTCTCTCTCTCACACACACACACACACACACACACACACACACACACGCTGGCCGTCTCCTCGCAGCTGTGGGATTAGTTTCCAGTTCCCAGTCAGGCTCTTCCTGTTTGCTCGATAATGATCACACCTGTGTGCAGGTGTGTGCGGGGACTCGTATGGGACTGGAAAGGGGGTGTGTGTGTGTGTGCGCGGTGTCAGGTAGAAGACGTCTCCTCGCCACACACCAGAGGCCGACCGCTGTCTGCCGCCGACCTGACGGGGAGTCACCAAGTCAAGCGGCTGCGCTGAGTTTCAGTGTCAGCCTTTGTAATTGTGTGCATCCGCCAGGATCCCTGGAGTCGCTGCTGTGCCCTGGTGTGGCCTGGCACCTCCCTCAGCAGCCCAGCCTCTGTAATGACTGAGGGCCCGTGGTTGGGAGTCACTTCCTGTGGGAGTCCTGGTTCATGTGTCATGAGCAGCGCAGACTGGCCGGAGCCGCGTCGCCTGCCTTTTTGTTTCGGTTTGTTTTTTTGTTTTTTTTGTTTTTCCTGTGTGCCGGCAGCAGACTGCCTGTGTGGGTGGACTGACGCCCTGCCCGGGGAGCCATGGGCAGGTTACTTATCTCCATCTGATAGTTGGTCCTTGAAGCCCCACAGGTGTCCTTGGCCCAGTCCTTGGTCAGTCGCTTTCGCCTACTTGTGTACATGTTGATGTGTGTGTGTGTGTGTGCGTTCACCCCTCCTTTACACCCCTGTGGCCATCTCCCTCTGCCTGGTTCCCACACACACTATCAAAGCCCTTTAATGGCTTCTAATTAGCTCCCCATCTGCTGGTGACAGCGCACTGGTGGCATGCTAAAGCACCCATTGAGAGCGCAGACATTGTGCTCTGGAATACTTTCCACTCCAGTGGCAATTGCCTGGAGAGAGAGCTTTGGCTGGGGGTGGGTGGGGGTGGTGGGGGAGGGGGTCAGGTTGGGTAAGAAGGAGGAGGAGGATGCTGGGTAGTGTTCTCTGTGGTCAGGGGCTTGGGGGAGGGCAGGGGTGGAGGTGTACACAATGGGAGACAGTGTTACGGCTTGTTGCAAATCTAATAACGCTTGAGTTCCTCTTCCGTCCACTAGTCATCAACCCCCCCCCCCTTCTTATGACCATCAATTCTTTCACAAACGCCGTCTCACCCCTTCCCTCCTTCCCTTCTTCATTTCGCCAGCAGTTTGCCGCTGACGTCACGCTGCGGCCAGTCGGGGGAGAGAACACCGGCTCAGGCCACAGTGGAACTGACAGCACCTGATGAGGTTCTCCATTGTCCCGCAGAGACCAGCGGCCGGAGCTGGGGGGAACAATGGACGTACCTCTATAGAAACTGTAAATGTAGCCTAATGAGGCCTCTTCATTAGCAGAAGCCGTCTATCTGTGGCTGTTTGTCACGTCCTATAAGGCCATCGACTCCTCCGAGACTTCCAGCAGGGCCTCGGTCCACTGGTAGCAGAAGGAGGACCAGCTGTTCCCAGCTGGGAGCCAGAGGATGCCTATGGGGGACAGGCCTGATTGCTGCTGGCCAGCTGCCCCCTGCTGTAGGGTGGAGGTGGAGAACAAACAAATAACCGCTGCCGCTGCTTCTGGGAAAGCATCGGAGCAGCAGCGTGTTCCGGAGACAAGCTGTCGGCATGACGACAACTGTCGCTGCACTGTTGCACAAAGTCCATATAAGGATGAATTAAGACATTTGGGGGGCGACTGATCAAATAGTTCATAGCTGCCCAAAGAAGGTCAGAGGTCAAGTGAGTAATCCTTGATGAGCAATAAAATGAAAATCAAATTCAGATGCTTAAAAGAAGGAAAAATGTCCAAATACACTTTCATCTTATTTTTGACACATGGTAATATTCCCATGCTGGACAAATATATTCAACACAGAACTATTTCTGTTTTTTGTTTTTTTTTTTCCATGGGACAAAATGCACCACTTTGAAATGACAAGTCTAAGTCTGTATGTGAAGCCATGCAGGCGGTTTGTGTGTGTGTGTGTGAGAGAGAGAGAGAGACGAATAGTCCGTCACCTGACCTCTCTCCCCATTCCACACACACGCACACACACACACACACACACAAACGTGCACATCCCCACAGCTGCACAGAGGCGTCCAGTCAGCACGGCCAGGGGACATGGGAGCCAAAGCCCAGAGATGGAGCTCGGACAGTGGCAGCTGGGGAGCTGACAAAGCCCCATTCAGAGGGCCCGGGCCTGGGGACAATGGCTGGGCCTGGCTGAGCCCTCTCCTCCAGTCTTCCACCTAAAGATTAATACTTCAGATGGGCTTCCCGGTGGCAGGCCGGGCTAAAAGGAGAGCCCTCCTGTTTGTCACTGGGCATTGTGCAAGTCGCCTGAGAACCGACCTCTTGGATGGGGCTGACAAACGAGAGCCGCCATTGACAGTGAACAGATTGGATCTGCCACTTTTGTTTTGATTGTGGAGCGGCTATAATCAAGTTATTTGGGCCTCGGGGAGTTTTTGTTTCTCTCTCCTGATGCTCTTGACACTTAAGATCCACCTTAACAGTCTCTGCTGGCTCAGCTGTGATCAGCGGCTCAACACCCCCCCCCCCACACACACACACACAACCCACCCCCTTGTTTATTTATCAAAGCTGTGCCCTCCGCAAAACACCAAGAGGAAGTGAGCGTCCTTGGGCGTGGGAGTCTGTCCGTCTATCCCCCTCCAGACGACAGCACCTGTGTGTGTGTGTGTGTGTGTGTGTGTGTGTGTGTGTCTCCAGCGTTATTGTCGTCTCCGGGCCGGAGGACTGCGGCAACCAGAGACCTTGTTAGGTGAGATGCAGGGTGAAGCGAGCGGCTCAGGTGCTGCGTGCAGGTGTTTAGCCCCCAGCGAGGCAGCATTTCAGGTTAAACTGTAGGAACGCCGCCCCGCCTTCCCACTGGAGGTGACTGCCGAGCACACAGCGACACGCCCGCGCACCTGTGGATGTCTGCCGCCGCCGCCCCCCCCACGTGGTCTGACCGCAGACGACAGTTTGAGCTCCAGCGCCATAAGACGCCGACCTCAAATCAATGTTCCCGCGCCACCTGCTGCTTGGACTGTTTGGGAAAGCAACAAGCACGAGTTCAAACATTTGTTTTCCTGTGCTGCGGCTACAGTAAAGGCGTCCTCCCGTCGGCCATCTGCCCCCGTCTGCGCCAGCGTTATTGCCGCGCATCAACCGGCCATTCTCACGATAAAGGAATGTGGCCTTCTTGTAAACATCCATCGACCCCCCGCAAGTGCCACAAGCTTCAACTCCCATTCCCCGGTCACTCCCTTCCCTCCTCTTGTGCCCTCTTGTCCCATCATCCACCCCCCCCACCCCACGGGTCCTTGTGCTGCCAGTCCTCCCCTGGTTCCCATGTGCAGCGAAGACAGACGCCTGCTTTTCAGCCACTTCCAGGAATCTGTGTGAAACTTTGATGCAGCAGAGGGTGCCCTACTTTTCAACTTCAGGGGGTTCAACAAAAGTGAAAGGAGCCTCTGTGCGGGTCAGCAGGGGTGTGTGCGTATGTGCATCTAGGTTATACTCATGTGCACATGCATTCATGCTGCAGCATGTGTGTGTGTCGTGTGTGTATGTGTGTGTGTGCACGTGGGGGTGGGAGGGAGAGGAGGGAGGAAGGGGAGGGCTGGAGGATTATAAAGAGGAAGTAAATGGGAAGTACACACTCAGTGACAAAATAAGAGGGAGACATTCCTTTGCTGCCCCTCCCGGCTCCCTCTCCGCCGTGGCGGTGGCAGGGCCCTGGGAAAATCAAACAGGTGGTTTGGGCCTGGCAGGAAAGCTGGCTGGGCTCGGGGTGGGCAGGCCTGCAGGCTGCTGGGGGCTATCAAAAGCTCTTAGGCCCAGCTTTAGCCCGGCACTCTGAATGGCCCCCGGCTTCATTATCATGTGAATTCTGGGAACTGCCCTGGGCCCCTAGTAACACCAGTGAGCTGCCCATATGGCGTTCGCTTGGCAACTAGGGAGACCCAGCACGCCCCCCCCCCCACCACCACCACCACACACACACACACACACACACCCCTCTCCTCCATCGACTGTTACTCCTCCATTCCAGCACTCCTAATATCAAAGAAGGACAAGAAAAAGAGGGAAGCACAGGACCACCACCCCCCCCCCATCCTTCGCCTCTGCCTTCTCATGGGGGGGCCGGACCACACAGAGCAGCAGTGGACGGTGTGCAGGGACCCTGGACAGCCACCGAAGTATCATTAAAGGCACATTGTGAAGGTGTCCGATGTTCACGGATGAGATCCACCGGAGTCAGTCAGAACACAAGTCACACCGTCAGATTGTGACGTTGACAGTCTGCGGGGGGGGGGGTTCCAGCCCTCCTCAGCTCTGGAGTTACCTGAACCTCTTAAAGACACTTTCCAGTTCCCACATGAACGTCCGCTGCCTGCAGCTCATTTTTACACCGTTGGTTTTGGCCGAGATGCTGATTGTTGTTTTTAGAAGATCAAATCTCATCCAATATACAAAAACCCAGAGAAGGGGAGATTGTGGATCTGTGATAGGAGGCGTACTTCTGTTTGCCAAACACGGGCGATCCACAAATTTCACGCTACTTTTACGGCAAATGTCTTTGGTTTACTCCCATCGACACATGATATTACAGTTAGAGGAAACAGGACCTGTCATACCAGGACACATTAGTTACAAGCAATTAGAAAATAAAAAGAAACAAAATGACATGACAGCAACTGAAATCCGACCAGCAGCCCCCCGGAGCAGGGACCCTGTGATGGTGGGACTATTGTGACTCATCGGGTTTTCCTGGACGAGGATGAGGACACTTGGACAGAGGAGATGTCACTTAACAACAGAGCAGGAATGCTGCTGTGGCCGGCCACCTGCGCTACAGCGAGACACAGGCGGGAGGAGGGGGAGGAAGTGTGTGAGTGGTGTGTGTTATGTAGGCTGCATGACCTCATGCTGATGAAGAATCACATTGTGTTTACCGAGCAATGTGTGTGTGTGTGTGTATGAATTTATTCAGCATGTGTGTTTAATCTAGACCTCTTACTTCACCGCATGCACCTGTGATAAGGAAGGCGAGGTAAGGAAACCAGAGGAGAGCAAAACGGGGAGGGGTGAGAGATATGGAAGAGAGAGAGAGAGAGAGAGATCTGACTATGATCTGACTTCTGAGGAACTTGTGATTCATGCTGTTACACATGGAGCAGTTCACTCCCTCTGCAGCTGTGCAGCCACATGTGCAACATCATTTCACAACTGTCCTTGGAAATTCCTTTTTTTTTTTCACGCAGACCTCTCACCTCTTTCCCTTCTGTCAGTGTTCTGGCGTGTTAAAGCCAAAGAGAGGCAGGTGCATGACTTAGTCATTCCTCATTTCTCGCCATGTTCCTCAGGAGCTTTAGTCAGCTCGAAGAAAAGCTCCAGTCATGTTTACCGTGCTGTCGTTATCACTCAGCTCATCGCTGCTCCCTTTCCAATGCCAGCCGCCAGCTGGGCACAGAGCACTTATCTCTCCACCTGAGAAGCCCCAGTGACTCAGCATTTCCAGGTTTCAGTCCAACAGGGAATATTTGTTTGCCTCCACAGCGTCATCGCTTCCTGGGCTCCACTTCCCTCCATGTTCAGTTGTGACGCAGGGGGGGCATCAGCGAAGCCCCATCCAAGATGACGTGTGTGTCAGAGTACTGATTTGTCCCACAGCTGCACCCCCCCCCACACACACACACACACACACACACTCGCCTTCCGCCCGGCTGCAGCTCTGCATCATCTCCAGCAGTGTTCAGACTTCTCTGTTTACAACGAGCTCACAGCAGCAGAAAGTTTCAGCCCTGGTGCAAACGAGTATCCAACAATCATCCAAATAACGTGATTGTTCCAGATTGTTCCAGATAGATGAGGCTGCCCCCGTGTGAAACTTGGCATCTGCGTGGCCGTATTCCATGACATTTATTGTCCTTTCATGCTAATGTACTTCAGTGCAGCCAACTTTTCCAACACACTCTCCCAAAACTTCATATCATAACTTTACTTTTTCAGCAGCAAATGTGTCATTTACAGGTCGAATGAAAATGAGATAATCGTCATTAATCGTAGATTAATGATGCAACAGGAAAAAGAACACAATAGTAGGCTGTGTCTTTAACGTGAACGTTCTCAAAGTGTTTGTTTCTTCTTTGTGACTGAAAACAATGAATATTGTTGCTATGGATTCATGTGACGATCATTGTCACTGATTGATTGCTAATGTTTGACTGCTCTGTGATTGTGAGTTGATCTGTCAAAAGCCGTTCCTTTTTCGTTGCGTGGTGTTTTACGATGCTCATTTTGCAGATTTTACAGTGATTTTAAATTGACCAAATGACTGATTTAAGAACGGGGAAATATAGTACTCGCAGAGTACTAGTAATGTAATGACGTGTGTCCTGTTCAAGACATGAGCATTATTAGAATGTTTTTTAAATTTGATTCATTATTTTATTTGTGTATTATGATTACTGTCATTAATCAACATATATGCTGTTTCTGTTTTTATTGATTCATGTTGTACGATTGCTACGTTATTATCAACACAAACTCAGCAAATAGGAGCTGATGGGAGTAAACGGCGTGTTGATGGATGGAAAACATCCATGTGTTGTTTCTGCATGGATGGTTGCTATGGCGACGAGGCCTTAATTGCACAGGTTGATCATATATTTCCTGTGGGTTGATTGGTCTCATCTAAGTTCCAGAGGGGTTTAGATGCAGTTTGTGTTAAGAGCTTTAAGAGCCATATAAGAGCTATATTCATTGTGTCATCAGGCATTTCAGTTCCTAATCCCCCACAAACACACACACACACACACATCGCTTATCCCTCTTCGCGCCAAAAGAGCCAGCAGGGGAAGGTGAAAGAACAGAGAATAGCGAGGAATGAGAGCAGAGTCGAGCAACAAGTGAGTTAGAGAATGAGAAAATGAGCGGGAGAGACAGCATGGATTCTTTTCTTCAGGGTCTTAAAGACATGTTTCCCTCAGATGTTGGCTCTTCTTCACATGCTAATGGTTCACTCTTATTCCCAAGCTGGGTCTTAGCATAACAATGCAGTGGAAGTGAAAGAGCTAAACCTCTGCTTTCTTAAAGAAGCCAAAGCTGGGTCTTTTCTTGTGGACGAATGCCTCCCTCTCTCTTTGTGCTGCCAGTGAAAGGCCTGTGGGACACAAAGGCAAGGTGATCACAGAGTTTGCTGAAAATGAGACTGAAACAACACCAGATGAAATTGCAGCGGTGATATAAGTGAAATCTGGGAGAAAAATGGCCAAATATAGCGCGCTGTGTTGGCTGGCCCCGGGCCAGACTGCTCACCCCTCTGAGTATGATGACAGAAGTCATTCTGAATATTATCAGCTTTTGCTTTTAAAGCTGTGCTGAATTATGTCTGTTGGAAGAATCCAAGCCAAATGTTATGACTGTGCGTCCCGTGCTGAATCCAAGACGCCCATCTGAAAAGCAACTGCAAGCCTGAAGGGTTTTTGGATGAACTGCGGTGTGACCTTGACGTCGCCCGAGCAGATAATGTCGTAATGCCCTGATAGCCTCTGATAGCCAACGTAGAACATATGGTTTCTGCTTCATCATTTATCAGGGAAGAATGAGGAGGACGGGAGTTAAAGGACATGGAGGAGGACACAAAGATACCGTACGGGTGGCACTGGCTGCATGGAGACACCGTGACTTGCACTTATCCATGTTTGTTTAGAGTCAAACTGTTCCATTCCATGTTTTGTTTTTTTGCATATTTTAGATGCATGTGAGTGACAGAGAAATGAGTTATATTATTTCCTGTCATTTTATTGTCATTATTATTGCATTTTTATTTAATGTCATGATCCACGTACAGTGAAATTATATACTTGATATATATAACATTAATGTATATATCAATGCCAAACACGTACAAATACATGACATATGACGTACATACATATTTCTTAGATGTGTCAGTCCGATGCGAACACTATTAAACACCTTAAACATGGAGGGAAAAAAAAGTTGAACATCCAAAAAGTAAATCTAAAAATATATATGTCGGTATCTCAAGAACTAAACAGAACAGGAACAGAGTGTGTTAGTTAACAAATGGACACGTTTTGTCTCAATAGTGAGTTTAACGCTTTATTCTACTGATGTTTGCATCAGGAATGATATTTTGATCCTGTACATTTGACAGAAACTGACAATAAAACGGACTTTTTGAAGCTCGCTAATGCGCTATACCAGACTCAAGGTAGCGCGAGGGGAAGTGGAAACGAGCTCAGGAGTTGAGATGATACAAAAGAGAAAGAAAGTCGCGAGTAGCTGATGTGTGTTAAAAGGTATCAGCCAAAGTGACATGTGACCTCTAAGAAATCCAAATGAGACTTCATCTGTTGTCCCTCGGGCTTCACCGCAACAATAGCTGACTAAGTACCCCCCAATTACCAGGTTTTACCCCATTAACACCTCTGGTGCCCCCCACCCCTCTCCACACACATCTCCCTTTATGTAGATGAGCTGCCGGACCAGGTGCAGCACAGAGGAAGTTATCACCTCCTCAGCCCGGCGACACCTTCACTATTTACATGCAAAATGCGGCGGGGAGGTGGTAAACGTGTGAACACAGGTGTGTGTGAGTGGGGCGAGGCGGCGACGTTCTCACCGGAGCCACTAATCTGTTTGTCCTGGACAAGTCCGTTTGCTCTGAGACGCTGGAATCACAGCACGTGTCGGCTGGAAAGACGTTTAACTCCCCGACGGGGGGAGACCGGCCGACTCCACATCTGCTTGTGCTGAATGGAGTTTTTTGTGCTCTGTCATTTGTGTGCGTATATGTGAGTGCTGGTTGAAGGGAAGTCGGTGGTGGCACCCGATGTCATTTGAAGCGGAGCGCCTGGCGCCATCAGGCACTTCACTTCCTGGTGCCAGGCTCATTTTTATAAGCACTTACTAAATGACACACAGCTGGCGGCATGGAGACAGATGTCACTGCTGTGACTATGCCCTCATCTGACTCTCCCTCCTACTTCGATGTGTCCTTCCCTCTCTTTTTTCCCTCCTCTCTCACACTCTGGTGCTCAGCTGCACTGCCTCCCTCCCTCCTATCGCCCTCCCTCCCTTCAGGGTCCAGACTTCGTGGAGCCAAAGCTGCAAAAAAATCACTTCCTGGAGCTGGCGCTCACTTCCTTTTCTTTTTGTGTGACTTCCTGTCCTGTCCCTGTGATCAGTGCTGTCCGAGCTGACTCTCTGGGAGCGACTTCCTGATGCACAGGACAGCTGTGGAGATAATTTCTGCCTTTGTCAGGCTTTTTTTTCTTTCTCTCTTATTGTTTGTCTCCAGAGACTCCAGTTTCCCTTTGTACTGTTTTTTTCCATTAAGTCTTCTCAGCCACAGGTTGATTTGGGTATGATGCAAAGCCATCAGATGTCCCAGAGATACGTCATCGTCGGATCCCAATGAGCCCGACAGATAGTCAAACAGTATCTGAGGCCGAAGTGCAGCGTCAGGGCTGTCTGATGTGGGAAAGACGCTGTGACATACGGTGCCACTGGAGGACCGTTGGGCCGCAATGGACGTACAAGTCGGTAACTCGCAGTGACGCAATATCTGGATGAAAAACAGCACAATCCATGGTATTTCACATACAGAACACACGTTCTGTTTGTATGAGTCATTGAAATGAACAAAATAAAGTGAATTAACAGTAAAAACACATTTTATAGCTTATACAGCTAACGCTAATGCCTCCATCTTGGATTCAATGGGGGAAAATTCCACTTCGCAACATTCTGTCGGAGCCTCAGAGAACAACTTGAATCCGGACTCAGACTTGAAGTGGAAGTGACGATTACTCCCAAAGTCCTTGAGGACAAGTTGGTAGTCAGCAGACATCTTGGTAACGACCCCTGGGCGTCTTTCTTGTTCCTAATGAATCCGGCTGAATTGGCCTTTCAAAGGGATCTTCATCTTCCGAGCGCAGGTCTGCGCTGTTCCGTCAACGCCACTATTTGGTGTTTTCCATGCAAATGTGCTGACGACAGCTACCTGCTCCAAGGTGAGTCTTGAACGTGAGTGAGTCCTGCAGACATTCCTCCACAGTAACTTCTGTACTCAGTATTACTTATTCTGAATTGTGGTTCCTGTCGGTGCCATTGACAGTGAACATTAAACGGTGAAATGAATCTGACACCCTTCAGTTCACACCTCTGATTATGGAAGAAAACGATTAGTGATGAAAAAGGATTTTTGTTCAACTTTGTGTCAATACACTGCCCCCTATTGGTGTGGAGGGTTTCGCTTGTTCATAGACTTTAATTGTCACATTGTGTCTGTCTGAAATCCATCTGCAGCAGCTCTGCACGTTCCAGACATCAAAACAACACGCCTCACTTCATCTTTCTTTCACGATACGTTTGACTAATGATACAACAGGATATGCTACAACACCACAGAAGTACATCTTTATTGGCCATTTGTGCATACACTCAATCAGAAACATAGAAATAGATAATACAAGTGAAAACATGAAAAAAACCAAAACAAAATAAAGCAAAGAACTTGCACAGTAGGACAGGATATGCTGCAGGTATGATTCAACTTTATTGACACTTTTTTTTATGTATTTTTCTGTTTGGGTGGTTCTGTCATAATGTGTGATTGAAGTCCAGGAGGAACAAGCTGCCTGTCCTGGGGGCCGTCTGCGGAGAAAAGGACACAAAAACATGGAGCAGAAGAGAAAAACATGCAGCCTGTGTAGGAGGATGTTCCAGAAAATACTGTTTAATTTTAGACGCCTCGCTGTCTGAGGGCACTTGTATCCCATCCTGCAACACATCACCCATCGTCCATGTAGATTAGTTTATCTGAAGTAACGCAACAGCTTTATCTTCCCCATTGTGTGATGCTTAAATAGAACAAACAAACTTCCTGACACGAGGCGATCCTCGCCAGCATATGTTCACCTTCTGTCGCTTCCTCTCTGCGGGTGCATCAGGCCACCTGGGCCACCGGCGGCAGCACCAGCGTCAGGACGGCCCAGAGGAGAGACGACAGCGGGGAGCAGGACGAGCCTGTGGGCAGAGGTTAGGGCCCCAGGGTGAGGGCCACCCTGTCCTGAGGAGAGGTTACGGGCCGCTGGGTGTTGGATTCAAACTGTCAGAGTGTCTTTTGAACTGGTGTGATGAAGCTCACACGTGGGCTCCTCACAGACAGACCACGGTGTGTGTCAGCACACTGGAGACAGATGAGTTGAGCGTGTTGCTCCTCCTGTTTGTACGGCTGCTCTCATAAGCCGCTCGGAGGAGCGGGACTTGGCAGGAGCAGTAAATAGCTGGACAGGGATAACGTGTGTTGTTTCACCTGAACACTCAATGCAAAGTCAAACAAGCCTCCGGGAAATCTATTGACGTGTACCACTGCTGAGGGTTTATACGGCCTCAGTTAACAGCCGCACAGATACAATCAAGGTGTCCAGAATCTGAACTATGCAAACAGACAGCGATCATGGACAAGTGAAGGTAGCTCAGATAGATAACAGGATATAGTTTTTTTTTTTACTTCTCGTTCTCAGTGAAAACTGCAGTGAGAATGATGTAATCTCTGTAGTCTCAATCCATCATTGTTAAAGGAGATGGCGTTTTTGGGACTCGGCCTCGGGCCGACAGGGAGGCTTGAGCGGCTGGGACGGGGCCGACAGCGCTGCGGGCATGTTCCGACCGGATCCCCACGCTCTGCCTCGACACCGGCTGGCACGGTTCAGCCTGGTTCGAGCTGCTCCCCGGGGTGCTGAGTGACAGCAGAACACGGCGGGCCGAGCGCACACTTCCTGACATACCGCAGCTCCACATGGCAGCGGGCTGAGCACAAACAGAGACGGTGGTGACATCGGAAACAGCAAATGCTGCAGCAGTTTGTTTGCTGTCTCTCGAATGTGGTGAAAGTTGAGAGTGTGTACGCTGTGTCCCAGGGCCATTCACATCACAGCTGGAACATCGGTTTGAAAGGAGAACAAAAACACAAATACAACATTTCATTTGAAGAACCCATGAAATATCACGGAAATATCTCCACCCTCCACTATCTCAAACAAATGCACCACCAACCAGTGTGACCTTAAACTGGCTGGAATACGCAGTGAAGAATGTTTCACCAAACAAATATGCTCAACCAAGCTGCAGTTCTCAGTATTTACAACACTATTTTTCTCTGAAAATGAAAGAAACATTCCTGGAAAATGAAATGAGTTCAAACACCAGCCCTGAAGAATCTACTGGAGTATGTTTTTTCTTATAAAAGGAGATGCTTTAGTAGAGCTCAGGGATGAATGTGTAATGAGCTTGAAATAACCTAAAGCCCCTTTTTTTCCTTCTTTTAAAAGTGCACCCCCACCCCACCTCCCTCCTCCCCTCCCTGTCCTTTTTTCTCCTCTTTTGGGAAACATGCCTTTCCCAGCTGCACAGCCCCCACAGCACGAGGCCAGGCCAGGAGCACAGCTGGCCAGACTTGGTGGAGCCAGTCGACAGGCGCATGGAGCGCAGCCCGCCCAGGGCCCGCTTCCTCCACAAACATGCCCAGGTGTGGGGCCTCCGAGCTGGGCTTCTGATCTCCACCAAACAGCACTGTGTGTGTGTGTGTGTGTGTGTGTGTAGGGAGGGATGATAGGATGAGGGATCAAGAAGGCAAAAGGGGGGAGGAGGAGGAGTGTGTGTGTGTGACTGTGTGTGTGTGTGTGTGTGTGTGTGTGTGTGTGTGTGTGTGTGTGTGTGTGTGGCGGAGGTCACGCTGTAGAGGGGGTGTCCCTGCTGAAGCTGTGTCAACATTGTGTGTTAATGTGTGTGAGTGTGTGCATCTGTATCTGCATGTGCTTGTGTTTCAGGAAGTGGAGGTCACTTCTGGAGGGGGTTGGTGGAGGGGTTGCGGTGGGGGGCAGTGGGCAACAACAATTACTGCAGCATTGTAGGTAAATTGCGTATGAATTGTCCGTCCCTGCCCACAAGCAGCCGGTGCCAGGAGGAAATTCTTGGAGTGGGTACTTGACTGCAGCGAGTGACTCATCCGAAGGATACAACACTGCTTATTAGCATATAATAGAAAACCACACGTGTAATGAGTCCAGACGCAGAGCTCAGGAGCTCGTCTGCAGTGCAGATCACGGAGTACCTGCCACATGTTTGTTACGCCGTTTGGTAACTCTCCCTGTTGGCGCTGAGCTGTGGTGCTGACGCACGTCAACAAAAACACACGCCGGCATGTTTCCAGCTGAGGCCACCGAGCACGTCCGAGTACGTCTTCCATCAATCATCTCCATATCATTTCGACGTGCCGGGGCATCGGTGACACTAACTGTTGTTCGTTGTACATGTACATGGTGTCGGGTTCATGACTCACTGGGACAGGGTTTCTGTGTTTTGCGTTCCAGTGTCAGAGTAGGTAGGAAGACAATCTGTTCTTGTGCCGGTTCTTAGGTGATAAACAACCTAATGTGGTCCAACATTCCCTTTGATAACCAATGAATTGAAATGGACACTAAAGACCTACGTGCAACAGAAACCGTCGGTGAAACTGAGACTCTGAACTCAGGTTGTCTGGGTTGGACTGAGACACAGGTCGGCTATCTGAGGTAAGGGGGGGGCGGCGTTCTGTTCGCAACTCCCAACTACTTTGGACAGCAACTGGATCGACTCCCCCTGCCCCCCACACACAGTCTGTCTTTACAACTAACAGTTACCTCACATCAACCTGGTCGTCCTCCAGACCATGCAACCGAATTCCAAGGCACCGTCAAACACATATTTGTCTCTTGAGAGCGTGTGTGTGTGTGTGTGTGTGTGTGTGCGCAGGAGCGACCTCCACGCGCTGCACCAGATGAAGCATAGTGTAACAGGAGGCGTATGAGCCGGGGTCAGATCAGATAGGGCAGGGGCCAGACGGCCTCTGATAAGCTCTTTGAAAGGCTCTATCTGCAGCGTCAGCGTCAGAGTGACGTTCTCCCCTCCAGTCATTTCACATGATGACTTCTGCCCGGGCGGCTGCTGTTGCTGCTGCCGCCACCACTGCTGACCCGTTAGTGGCCGAGCCCTGCTATTAATTAACTGGGAGAGCCCAGGGCCCTCTGACTGACTGCCTTGTCTCTTCCAATCCCCCCACTCAGGGTTGCTCATGCATGCATGAAGACAACAGACACTCACACCAGCGCACACATGGATACACATCAACACACAGACTCCTGTTGAGGACCCCAGGAGGATCTTAGATGGTGTAGGTGGCCCTCTTGTGGTATAAAAGGGCTTTAATGCGCATTAAAGACGGGCCTAATTATCATTCTTTCACACCAGCAAGTACTTATTACTTGCTGGTACTTAGTACCTAGTACTTACTTAGTAGTATTAGCTCCAAACATGGCAACGTCAGAGAATCAGAGAGAGTGAGAGCGAGCCTCGGGTTAAAAGACAAACCAACACCAGTGGGCCATCCACCACTGAAACATATGATCTGCGTAAAACTTGTGAACATTCATGGTCCCCAGAGGGCCACTCCAGTCACCATAAGTGAAAGAGTTCAACCCAGGGTTTGTCACTGGATATTTGTCACGTAACTCCGGATGAATCGTCACATCAGATTCGTCAGATAATGTAATCTACATCTGTTCCAAACGAATTCAGTTTCCACCCTGCTCAGCTGAAGTGTGTCTGGGACTAATAGTGTGTTCCAGTAGCTGTCCAAGTCACTATCTGAGTCATTTTCCAAGGTGTGGACAGGAACTTGCCAAATTGAGCGTTCTCCTAGCCAAGGATGTCCAAAGATGGCGGCGCTCAGTATTATCTGTCAGTGTAAACTGTCTGTTGTGTTTGTTTCCACACACTCTTCTTATTTGTTGTAAGTGTGAATGTTGTTACGGTGTAGTCGTATGTGGAAAACATCGTGATGTGTTGTTCAGCGGCTAAGAGCTAGCCGAAGAACGGCCTTTACTATGTTGTGATGAAATTTGAACACAGACAGTTTGGTTTTCACCTGGACGATACATCACCACGAGATCCGAACCCAACAACTGGAACAGACTACAATAAGCGAGAGCAACTCCATACTCCTAAATACCAACATCGTCCGACTGAGAATGTTAGCGAGCAGTTTAAAGCACCGCCATCCAAAAAGACAATACAGTTGTGGAATGAAAACACTTGAGATGTCCTCCCATGTTTACATGTATTCTGCTCTGACGCCTGAGTACTTCTCAGTTGACAGAGCTCGTTATTCAACATGTGTCTGGTCACACACCATGTATGACTAACCACAGCAGCGTAGAAGATTTGTGTCAGCTGACTGATCCCTCCTGTTGAGGACTCATTCACCAATTAGCCTTCTAGCTTCTTCTTCATCTCTTCGTTCTTCGTGTAATTAAAGGCCGAGGTTTGAATGAACCCCTTCAGGTGATGGCTGGAGGTGTTCTGGGTAGTTCAGCCCCTCCGGCAGGGCAGGGGTTAAAGCCTAGTTAACCTCTTATGTCCAGGAGAATTCCACAAGCTGTCAGCTGTTTTTTCCTGGAGGCCCGAGTCCTCGCCGCTGGGAACCCTCTCAATGTACCTCAGTGACGAGTAGCAACACAAACACACACTCACATATAGACTCAGGAGGAGCCTGCGCGAGCGCCGCTGCGACTGCAACCTTAGGCGTTAGTGTGTTTGGGGAAGGCATGGGAACGGCTGGTTTAGGGGGATCAGCTGGGATTTGTGTGAGCGTGAATAGGTGTATTTGTGTGTGTGTTTCATTTGCTGTGTCCACTGGGTGGACGGAAAACGATGGCTTGCTCACCTGTTCACACACAAAGTGGACATAAGGGAGGCAGCCTCCGTTTCCCAGGGCTAGAGTTACGGCTGAGTGCACACACACACACACACACACACACACACACATGCACGCACACACACATGCACACTGACCTCCACATTTTTCCCCTGTGCTCACCTGTTTGTTCAGAGGATGTCTACCTGTTTGAACAGCTGAGTGAATCGTTGACTTTAGCACTTTGCACAATAGCACAGGATGGATCTGGAGACACACGGGCCTCCTCCTCCTCCTCCTCCTCCTCCTCCTCCTCCTTCTCGTTGCGTAGACTTGGACGTGTTAAATGCTGACCCACTGAAAGACGTTTTTCCTCCTCTGAAATAGCTCACTTTGGTCTGATGAAGTACAATAAGAAATCTGGGTTTAGGCGCATGCTTGCGGTCTGCATTGCTTACTATATATGGGCCGGGCCTCCGAATCCAACATCTAATTATGTGTTGAGCACTGATGGGAACGGATTACACACACACTCACATCCAGCAGGAATCTGTAATTGTGTGAAAAGTACTGTGCAGACGCTGGAGAGGATGGGACGTATGGGAAGCTGTGTGCTATTGAAGGAATGCCCTGGTGCCAGTGAGACTAGGGAACAGCAGGGCAGACGAGCTGCGGTGGAGCTAAATGGGGAGCGACGGCAGCTTTTATGACACCACGCAGCATTCTTCTCTGATCTATGTGCAGCTGCTCCCTGATGGGCATCGTCTGCAGCGAGAGGCAAACGTGCCCTCACACACTGAAAGCGTTAAGACACGCCGGTTTAACGTCTGCACGCTGGTTAGACCCGATCTCAACCAGGCAGAGATGGAGACTGTTACTGATAGAACGTAGCACAGTGGGCTCAGTGGCGTCCGCCTGTCGCTGGTCGGCCCATTTAGGGGGTCCGGGCGGAGGGGTTTTGTGGCTGCGGTGCTGCCTGAGGCCTGGCTGGACTGATTTACAGGCGGCGTGGGGACATGTGCCGGGGATACTCCCAGAGCAGCCTGGTGGGGGCCAAAACAGCCACTCTGCTGCTGCCTGCACATCTGGAGTCTAGACTGAGTGGCTCTGCCGAGCGCCTCCCTCCCTCCTCCCTCCCTCTCCACATCCATCCATCCATCCCTCTCAGCTTCAGCTGCTGTCTCCCTCCTCCCTCCCTCCTCCATCCACTGTTTTTGTAGCTGCTGGGAATAATTGAAATTGAAATATAAGATCGGCTCACTTTTTCCTCTCTCCCACTCACTTTCCCTTTCTCTCTTGTCTCTTTCTTTGTATTCTCTCCTTCTTTCCCAACACATTTGATGAAGGACGGAATAGTTAGGAAAAAAAACAAGTGTGTGTCATGGAGCGCATGTGGAAGAAATCATAAAGGGGATTGTTATTCCTCTCCCTCTGAAAGCTGAGGCCTAAGTGTTCACAGGGGGACCCTCAAGTGATCTTTCAAGGAACGGAGGATCAGCCTTCGCAGCCAAATATCGGTCATATAAACATATTGGCTCTGACACACATAATAAACAGCAGTGTGATACACACGATACCGCACACACTCAATCTCTGTCTTACACACACACGGCCGTGTTTCACTCGTGGCTCCTGTTGGCTGCTGTCAGGACAAATGTTCCTTGTTCAGCTGAAGACGTTGTTACGATGAAGACTGCCGTCTGCCTCGACCCACACACACATACACACACACACACACACACGCACACACACTCATACACACACACCAAGTTTACAGTAATGTTCACCATCTCTCTGTCATCTGTCTCTCTTTAGCTCTGACACGTCGCACGCTGATGTTGTTTTTCCTCGGTTTTCTCATACATGGAGGAAA
>CAAKHB010002912.1:0-13278 GCA_901007665.1 Aeoliscus strigatus | reverse complement strand
CCCCCCCCCCCCGACCTCCTCTGCCCCACCACCACCACCACTACCACCACCCTCCCCTCAAATGGAACAAATTACCCAGCTACTTGGTTAAAACAAGGTAATATTCATTTTAGAGAGAGTCAAACAAAGACAAGAAAGAAAACATCTGGATGGTGCTGGATGGTGTTTGCCTTCTCTGGAAGCCATTAGAACAAACAGAGATGGTAGTTTGAACGGTCTCCTCTCTCTCACGTTTAACTCACGCGTCCTCTCACCACCTGTATCAACTCGGGTTCCCACCCTTGTTTTCCGTCGCGGCCGAGAAGGACAGATACGGTAGAGAAGTGAGAAGGACACCAAACACAACAGAGGGAGGGGGCGGCACTGAAACACAAAAAGTGGAACAAGTAGTCCCAAGAGCTAGAGGTGACCTCAGCTCTTCAGGTTACAGGTGCGACCTGTCCGAGCAGCTCTCACCTGCGTTGAGTCAGCACGGCTAAAGTATCACGATGACAAAGGTCGAGGCGACAGGTTTTTCCCGCTGTGCTGCTCAGAGAGAACAACACAGCTGCAGAAGTTTGCCACAATCCCCTGTGGCCCTGGTGGATGTGAGCATGCAAGGTGCTTTCCAGCGGCATCCGAAAATACCTCGTGTTGGTCAGTGAGCAAAAAACTAAAACAATTCTTGCTTCATGTTTTGACCTTTCAAAGCGGTACAGCAGCACTCTGACGTATCTATTTCCCCTCACTGACAGCAGAGAGGCAGCTGGGATGGATTTTGTTATTCCAACAGTCAGCGCTGAGTCACATCGTCCAAATGAAATGTGTCTTCTGCCTACGAGGCTGCAGAGCTGACGACGTTTGCTGGTGTCCTGTCATTGCACAATCCGCCTCCAGCTGGTGGGCGAGGTGTGTGTAGCGTCGGTGTGAGTTGAGACCTGCAGATTGGCAGGATAAATAATAGTGTGTGAATCATCAGGCAGCAGCACGTTCAACACAGACCTGCCCAACGGACTGCTGGGAGCGGCCCAGCAGCAGGGCTGGTGCAGTTGCATGTGTTTGACTGTTAACGTGTCATCCAGGTATGAAGTGAAGCAACCGTGCAGATATCCCAGCCTGTTTTTATAGGAATCACAATCCGTTTTGTTTGCCAGGTATGTGTATACATACCAAGAATGGGTTTTGGTGTAAGGTGCCAAACATTGAACATAGACTAAAATAATAACAGATAAATACTAATAAAAAACTCTCAGAGATGTAAAACCCTGTAGTGGGTGAATGAATGAATGAATGAATGACAGCACAATATAGCAAGAGACTAGCCTGGTTTGGTCTAATGTGACAACATTTGTTGATATATGATCAGGTATTATAAACCTGCTATACGTTGTATATTTCGTTGTTTATAATTGCTCTGTTTTGATTCTGATTCTGATAAATAGGAGTGTATATGAGCATTCATGCAGACCACAGTTATATCAGTGTTCTCCGTGGAGGCTAGTGCAGCAGTCTGGTGGTTTTGCAGCAAACATTCATTTGTTTGTTGATCTCACTGTCCAGCAGGGCAGAGCTCCCGAGCGTCAGGTTCTCTTGCTGTCTGCTGCTCTTGTCCAGTTGGACTTTCTCCAGTAGTCTCCCTTCAGAGGCGACAGCCCGAGGTTCCCCAGCTGCTGGCACCTGTCCTACATACCCGGCCAAGTGATGTCCAACAACTGGCCCTCGTCTCTGAAGCCCAGCTGGACGGCTTCTCCTGACCCCCCCAGCTGGTCCTCTGTTCGTCACCGTATTATGACCTCCAGCCAGGATTTCATCATCTTTCATAGGCAATGGCTTCCAGTCCCAGACCAGTCTAGTCTGATCTGCAGGTCTTCACCAGTATCAGCGCCACCGTCCAAAGCAGATTCGCCATCGGGGGGGTCGTCCTGCTTCTACTGTCACTCTCCAGACCCCTGGACATCTGCCGACATTCTCCAGCCTCCTGGCTTCAAGCTTTTTCAGTCGTTTTTGTCCTCACATCCTGTCAGGCGTCCACCTTGTCTCACCCTGGACAGTCGTCTTTTCGTTCATTTTCTCCTTTTGGGTTTTCTCAGTTTGTACGTACAAACACAGACATTTCACAATTATGAGCTGGGAACTTTGTTTTAATGCGTTTCCGAATATGTTTCTATTCATGTCATATGTATGCTTAAAATTCGGGTTTGAAATCAAGGGACCATTTCAAAATGTGTGTGGTCTCGGCATGACTGCTGAAAGTGTCTGGGCAGGAATTGGAATGGTGGAATTCCATTGGTGTTTAGTCCTGAAACTCTACAGATGTTATATTGATATATATTGATACTCCAAATGCCGGCCGAGTTTGAGTAACGGTGATGACGAACCCACGAGTACTCAGAGTAAGAGTACTATGACTGATCACTGATAACCATTCACTGGCTGATTGACTGTTGACTATTGACTGGCATCCTGGACAGTCTGATATTCTCCCCAAAAACTAATCCTTTGAATTTAAAATAGCTTCAAGAATCAAGACACAGATTGAATGATGCCAGTTATCAACTGTTATGTTACAAATGTTTAAGGTCCAACTTCACTTTTGTCATCCCATGTGATGAGAAAAAAAGAAAAAAAAAATGGACATCTTAAAAGTTGTCAGTCACTCACATAGTCCTGAATAAATCAAACCAGATGACAGATGAAAGCAGCTCCTGAAACAGTCAGTGTTTTTCTTCAAATATGTGTGTGTGTACCTTTGCATTTAAACATGTGACAATCACAGTGGCTGTAAAAGCTTTACTGTGTATCAGCTCCAGTTGTAAACTCCTCCAAGTGTGTTAACTTGGTTTGTAACAAACTTCCTAAAGAGGGTTTTTACGGCTGCGTTGTGACGCCCCTTAATGCTCCTCTACTCTGTCTGCAGGTGGCTCTTAACCTTTCGCTCAACTTGTGTTTTTCTCGCTGACTCTCAGCCGGTGTCATCATACCTCCGATTTGCTCAATCCAACACGTGAACTGAAAGGATCCATCTGCATGCCGTCTATCATCCAGCTATTGTTGCTGTCAGTGGTTCAATATGACAATATGTCAAGCTCTCAGTAATTCCTTTAATACCAGGTCTATCGGTAATCACAACAGCAATTCTCAGGAACATAGTTAGGCAGATTATCGGCTCCTCCGTGTGGGTGTCGTCTGGTGTTGTTTCATCTGTAAAAGCTCTGCTATCACCTCGAGAAAATACACAGACTGAGCCTGTCAATTTGATCCTTGAGGTAACTGACTAAAAATAGGTCTGTCTGAGTTGAGCTTGCAGTCTGGATCATTTGCTGTATCATGCATATGAGACCTTGTTTCTGGGAGCGCTGTGCTTTGGGGAAATAATGAAAACTAAGCACAGAGCTTTGACTCGAAGGAAAAGTGATCCACAGGTTATTGCTGCACTTCTGTTGCTCTCCCATGGCTCTCGGATGAGTTTATGTAATTGAAGCAGATTGCATGTGCGCGCACGCACGCACACACACACACACACACACTCCTCCACCCCCTTGACACATACACCCTCTTTGGCCTCGGGGCAATAGATGTCAGATGCTGCTGTCGTGTCTCATTTACACCCATTGCTTCGCAGCTGCACAGGATAGAGTGAGGCTGTTTATGATACTAATCTTTGTGCGCAGGAGGTTTAGGTCAGCTGGTTTTCATGTGATCAAAACAAACGCTTGCAGGAATGATGCAGGATCTCCCCATGATGGTCACAAACCTGCTCTTCTCACCCACCCAAAGCACAAATGTTGGCTTCATAGGGTTAAAAAAACCCTGTAGTTACAAGTTTGTAGTTCCCTGGATATTTTACATGCAAAAATCCAGCAATGTATCACATAACATATATGCAAATAGAACTTCAATCATCCTGCAGAAGAGATCTGAAAGGAACATTAAGACGTTTGCTGTTTGACTGATGACTTTATATCTACAAGCACAAACACATATGTGTTCATATCATTCGATCATGTTGACAGTATAAATACAGCTACTGTTCTTCCAGCTGCAACTCAACCAGCTCTTGTCTGTTTGGACCTGCTACGTGTGAACATCCCCTAAACCGGTGGCGCCATCTTGTGTCAAAATATGGATGCATTTTTTAAAGTACATGAGTAGTTCAAACACGTACTTTAAAAAATGCATCCATATTTCATAGTAGGAGTCATTTATCATCATTATTTGGCCATTATGCGATTACTCACTTGTAAAACCAAACAAACAGTCAAACAACAAGATCTATGAGGGAGAAAGGCCTATATGACTGCGGAACAAACCACCAATGAACGTACACCTGTATGACCGAACCACAGACGACGGTATCATTGCGCTGACTCCATCAAATGGCGTCTGTTCATTACAAGTTTAGTTTTCCCCATCTTCTAATTAGTCGTTAATGGAATACGGTTTCCTTTCTTCGTTAGCATCTTGATATCCCCAACGGAGGAAGTATGTTTTCTGTTTTAAACAATCACTAGATGGCGCTGCGAATCAGGAGAGGAGACGTGGAAAAGCAGCAGGTGAGTTAAAAGATAACCTAAATATTCGTCTGAAAAAAAAAAAAAAGTGAAATACTGAAAAAGATTCTCTGGAGTTTGTTACGTCCAAGTCCACGTTTTCTGGGTAGGTGGGACACGGAAACTGTTAGCTAGCATATTTATTTCTCTAATAGCCTGTTGCTAACAAACTGACGACACCTGAACACAATTTACGGTCATGTTAGTACGTGCCCCTTTTCAACTTTGACCTTTATCATCTTAGAAAGTTTAGAACATTAAGTCTGACAAGTAGCTATACGTTTTTCCACAACAGCTAATAGATTAAACTTAAAAACCAACGTGTATTGATACATTTGTCTGCCAATGTGTCTTGGAAGGTGTTGTGTCTTGAGGTAAACCTGCGGGTTAAGGTTAGAAGAAACTGTGAGGAGGAGGAGGAATTCCGCACACGTCTTCTAACAATTCAGTAGACTGAATGAATTATAGATACTATATCCTGGAAATTATTACTGTAATTTCAGCAGAAGAAACTCGAGAGACCTCAAGAGTTTCAGTCTGAGCAACCAGAATGTCAGTGAGCTGAAGTGGTGCATAGGGGAGGTAAGAGAAAGTGCTTTTCATATGTGTGTGAGCAAATGTTCCCATCCTTTTATGTCAGTAACAGTGAGAACACCACTTTCTAAAGAGTCTCCCTGACAGATGAGAGTTGCATTCAGAATGGCACCTAATGGTATAAGAAGGATGTCTCCTGTCACAACACTGATAAAGTAAAATATATTTACTAAGTGATTGGATTCTCCACCTTCAATAACGTGATCATCTGCAAGAGAAACATGAGTAAGGTACAATATTTAAATGTCATGTAGAGATTAAAGACATTACCTGCCAATGTGATGTGTGTATCAGTAGTGTAGTACGTATTGGCAGTACAAATGATAATCAGATTACTATAATCTAATTATCTGCAGCACTTTGTTCCTCTGCTTCTCCCTGGTGACTTTAAATTCTCCTCATAAAAGCAGCAGGATTCTCTGGTGTTCGCTGAGTGTTGAACACAAGGTTTCGTCTCTCATGCTGGTGTACGTTTGTCTCCTTCAGTCTCTCACATCCATTCATCTGTGCTCTTCCTTCCTGACTTTGTCTCTCCTCTAAGTGTGTTCCAGTCACATTGGGGTTTGAAGTGTTTCTGCTTCTAATGAGCCAATTGTTCTTGTGTTTTGTTCCCGCGGGGAGCCTTGTGTAGCTAACAACATTCTGCTCAAACCATGTTAAAACATATTCACAGCACAGGGGAGGGGATTTAGGCCAACAAAACAATAATGCCTCAGAGCATTTACAAAATGAAAAATGTGTTAATGACAGCCACGCTTGCTAAGTGACAGTGCATTCTTTTCCTGTCAGTTAGACCATGGTGATTCAAAAGTCATTTGCAACTCCCCAGAGAGCCAAATCTATGTCATCTCCCAGGCTGCTCGCCGTGGTTGTGTAAGTGATGTATTCATTTCCGTGTGGGTCCTGGTTTGAGATGCAAAAATAATCTTAAGGTTAGAAACAAGTCACAGCACTCTATCCGAAGTGGATTTTGTCTTGAAAACAGAGAAGGTTAGCGATATTTAGAGTTTTGATTTTCCTTTTTTTAACCTTCGGTGCCCCCTTAGCCGTGATCTAGTGGTATTGATACAGCTGGCATTCAAGGTCCTGACTAATTGCCATGGCATTTGGCTGTTTCACGCTAAATGCCATATCCCATGCTGAGTTCTTGCTTAATGGATGTCTGCCCATACCCATCCCACAACTGATTCCTTTCTTCCTTCCCTCATTCTATCCCTCCTTCTTCTCTTTCTCCTCATGAGAAGGTTATCTGTGCTTCATCAGCATGTTGCGGTAAGAGTGGACTGATCCCATGCAGCTTAGATGTCTATACTCTTGACAGTTTGTCCAGTTTGTGCAAAGGTTTCTGACGGCCTCAGTTCAAAGGGAGATTAAGGTTGTGTCCTTACCCTTCGTTATTTTAATTCACGGTAAATCTGTGATGTTAAGAGCGGAGGACGAGCTCTACCTTCAAGTCCGTATTCCCAAGACCCAATTTTAGTTTGTCTCTGTATCTCGATGAGGGGAGAAAAAAAGATATGAAGAATTATCTTTCGTTCTCAAGTGAATGAGTTTGCTCTATCTTAATGAGGTTTGCCATGTCAGAGGGAGCAGCTCACAGCCTGCATGCTAAACGGACAGAAATTGGAAAAGAGTATTAGCTCCTTAACTACTGGAATACCTTCCTGCTACAGCTCTAATTCCAATGCTACCATGCAGATACTCTTTATAGACAATTTTATCTTGTCACTTCCAAATGAGAAAAAAAGACCGAGCAGAGGAGACATCTTCTTGTTTTTTTCTTTTTCTATGGAAAACTAATTCCAGAATCTAATTAACTGCCCAAAAACATGTCACTAGTTTGTCTTGAGCCATCAAACATAGTTATGCAAATGGGTGGGAGGATTGTAGAATGTGATTAGACAGAATCTCATTCTGGTTGGTGCTCGATAGAAAGATTACTCAGCCATATCTGAGTGGAGGCAAACAGGAAGTGATGAGCCTGGTAATTTATGGTGTTGGTATTTCTTATGTTTGACTTCAGACAGCTCATTACAGAGTGAGGTGTTGCCCAGCTGGACAGACAGACAGACAGACAGACAGAAAGAGAGGAGCATTTCTCTCATGGAACTTCATCTGCCCTGTCTGCATCAGCCCTTTTCTGCAATTTGCCATGCAGGCTTAATCTCTGACCTTTTTAATATGAGGTGCACTGCCAACCAAGATTTTACATGATCCATCATTGTGCTCCCTCAAGGACGTGACGAAGAAGCTGTTTCATCCTCCCACTTGTCTTTAGTTTGCTTACAGGGCCGTTTCAGGGCAGCCATGGAAAGATGGCCGACGGGCTGAGATATGGTGAGGAGGTCTGTCTGACATTTATCAAGACACAGTGGAGAGGTGATGTTGGCTGCTGTGCTGTGACAGTCTCCCATATAGACGTCTTTCATTGTAGCTGGCTGATGGGGCGACATGCACAAAGGGGGGTCCAAATGCTCACTCAGACAATGCCGATGTATGTAAAAACGGATCATTCTTTCATTCGGTGATATGTAGATGTGTGAAGCATTTTTTTCATTTTTTTTTTAAACTTTCATTGGGATTTCAGCTACTTGTTTAGCTCTTTTGGAAGCCCGACTGCATGTGGGTGTTTGTTTGCAGACTTAGCGGAGCTACAATAAAGATGCCAAGTCCACTCTGGTACAAACAAACCATTTATTATCTAGGGAATCAAACACCACCCATGCTTATCTACATAGCTGCTTCAAGCCTAAAGCTTTACGTACAATTCAGGCCCTTCCGTCGCTCCACTGACTCTTGAGACGGAGAACCTGCACTTGAGCACACTTGAAACGTCATTGGTGAGGAGAGGCCGAGGTGTGGTCTTCTAAATCGGGTTCCTGTCCGACTGTGTGCATGTGCTATTCCTCGCCAAGCATGTTCAGATCAACTGTTAATGATATTTTATTAAACTCACCATTTTACAGTAACTGAGCTCTCCTAGTGTGTAAAAGTGATTAAAAATATATTTTTGCTAAAACTGATGGGGCGCCTTGTTAGACAAACCCACAAGTGGTCCTTGGTTAATGCGTGGCACACAGTGCATCGCAGCGAGTGTTGTACATTAGGAATGCAAATAACACGGTGTCAAAGGGGTTTTAGCTAATTAGCTGGAGATGTGATGCTGGCTCCGGCCCATAGCGGCTTGTGTTCCTGGAGACTGCAGACCTCTTGGGGATGAGCCTCGCTTTGATCTGTGGATCCCACGGTCTGCAAACGGTTTCTCAACCTCTGCAGTGCCGGCTGCACATGGACAGATGGGTTTTGTGTGTGTGTGTGTGTGTGTTTGCGCGCTTTTCTCTGTATGTGAGGGAGATCATTTTGTTACCAAAACTTTACTTTTGGTCTGTGTCTTCTCGAGTTACAGAAGCTTTGATTTGGTTTGAAAGGTCATGTTAAATATCTGTTCAACCTTTTCTTTATTTTCGAGTTTGATTGTTTTGTAGATCTTTGTTTAACAACAGTTAAAATGTCTTATTCTGTTGATAAACCGATTACATCCAGAATATGTGAAGTGAGGGTTGCAGCAAAGCATTATTTTGAAGGTGTTACTGAGGCTACTCAGCAGCTCAGTATATCTTCATTGTTTTAAATCACTGTAGATTTTTGTCTTACCTGAAAGTGGAAGTGCTCAGTAGAAGATGTATCCCTTCCAAACACGAGTACACACTCTCCCTCTTGGCTGACGATCAAACATGGACTTCTGAAGCAAGACTGGCAGGGCGTCCCATTTCTAATTACTGTGTACTAAACACCATGTGTTAATATTCACTCACACACACACACACCCTGGCATGTAGAGATATTATCACTTCACTCTCATTGAAGCTGCAGAGCAGCAGATTATGAAATGAGTTATTAGTAGTTTATTTATAAACATGGCATTTTGTGCCAGAATGAATTCTTTATTATAAAATCCATGAAGTTTAGGATAATTGGGCAACAAGCCTCAGTAATCCTTCTGTCTGCTTTGGCTGAGTTACAGAAATACACTGGGAAAGATGAAGGACACTGATGCAGAACAGGTATTAAAGTAGAAATATGTGGTCGGGCGTAGGACTGCGCCCCAGGCCTCAGTGAGTCACTGCAGCACGAAGGCCCTGCGGTTGGACTCCAGCCTCTCTCTGGTCTTCACCCAGCGACAGCGATAGTCAGGTCTCTCTTTTCACGGAGCTCCTGATTATAAGTAACATGGGAACCGATTGCAGGTGGTGCGATAATGCAGCAACCATATTTGAATTCCATTAAATCTGAATTGAAACGAAAGCACATGCTTTTGCAAAGTTTGTTTGCGCAATAACCTTTTTTATAGTAACATTTTTTTCAGAGGAGTTTCTTTTACAATGACAGCCTGATGACTGTAAAAGGTACTGCAAATAAATACACACTTAAGGAGAAGTTAAGGAGGACAGAATGGTGGTTTATCTGCTGCGCTGTTGCGGTGCAGCTATTTGAGATACACACAAATTGTATTTTTCCAAAAACAATAATGACCAGGCAATTAAATTTTAAATCAGAAACAACAGAGCAATGAGCAGATCTAATTTGCGTTCATGATTTTTGCTAGAAAAGTTATTTCCGCATTCATTAATCACCCGTTGATGCCTCTTCCACTACGGTTCATTTAGTCTGTCACGTTTGTAGACAAGTTTAATTTTCTTTCCAGCTTTGACAAGTGTCATCTGCCCACTTCTTTTACTACTCCCTCAGAAGACTCACGTGATGTTGTTCTTGTCAGCTGCTCCCTGAGTAGCAGTATGACTGTGACTAGCCCCAGTTGTGTGACACTTTATATAGGTCTGCATTCCAGATGTGAGGCGACCTGCTGCAAATACCCAAAGATGAGTCATAAATAACAATCAAATTGTTCTCAGAGACATTTTGGCACTTCGGTACCCACATCGATCCTGAGAGCAAATGTAATTTGATATACTGTAGTTAGAAAAGCTGGACCTGAACAGTGCACCAGTGTTCACTGACAAGTCTGAAGGTCACGTGACTCTTCTGAGGGGAACTGCAGTCAGTGAGAAGTTGAAATAGATTCATCTCTAAGAAATTCATATTTGAAAGGCCTAAAGGGTGTATTATATACTAACCAACATGTAAGAGTGCCTCTTCACACTACACAGGTCAGGGTATGTTTGAGTGTAGAAGAGCAGCAGGAAGATGCAGCCATGATATGGCCACATACTGATGGGTTCAGATGGTCCGACTGTTCGAGCTGCAGCAGCTGCTGAGGTATATGCAGAATTTCCATTTTGTGTCCCTGTATCCTCTCATTGTCAGCACCGGAGGGAGACCGTCTCTCCCCATGTTCCGTCTGTCTCTAAAATCCAGCTGTGACGTCTGTCTGTTGGCTGAGGTCTGTGGTCTTCAACTGCCTGTCTGTCAACAGAATTACACTAGACCTTGTTGAGTGGCAATCCTGACGAAGGCTTCCAGTAAAAGCTGTCACAGTTCTTCCAGCCCTTCAAAATAACAAATGCCACATCTAGCATCTCTCTGGCCAGTACCGTGTGTCTTTACAGACACGAGTCGCATGAAGCCTACAGCACTGTGAGCCCCCACGAGGCCGACTAGAACACCAAGTCTGTGCAAAAGTTGACATTAGGAAAGACTTAAACTTTCTCTGTGAGTGATCATGTTAGCAATTTACATGTGAGTCACTACATTACAACTATGTGTCCTTCGATCAACATGCCCAATCCAACAGAGTGATAGGGAGAACGTTCTCAAAGATGTTGTAGATTTGCTGACAGTGAGGAGATCTGCCCCATTTGCCCAACTTTTCATGCAGCCAGCTGACAGGATATTTTTTTTTATCAGCCCCGCATACAGTGCAGAAATGGAGCAAATTCATTTGTAAAAGCACACTCCTAGCCAAGGACAAGATCTCAGCGGGATAAACCGAGCTGTCTTTCTTTGCTATCAGCACAGAAATCATTCATTCTTATTTATGCGCCTGCCTCAGCACTATCATGCAAAGGTGGCGCACAAGGACTCACCCACGTAACTTCCAGCCAAGCAGAAAAAACAAAAAGCAGAATATGTTCCCCAAGGTCTGTAGAAATGGATTCATGGTTTTTGTTTCTCTCCAAACCTCTGTGGTAATCTCCAATTGCTCCTGCACATCTCGCCCAGAGGGAGCTGGAAGACGTCAGGTAGTTTACCGTAGGACAGTTAGACCTGTTTGTTTCCACTGGTTAGATGTGTGTGTGTGTGTGTGGGAGGGGGGGCACATCTGTTGATCTGTGCACACCCCAATTAGAAGTCAGTTGGATGACACAGCTTCAGAGTGCACAAGAGTGAGCAGAGAGTTGGAGCATGAATAAACCATGTGCTTAAGTGGTGTCACTGGGCTGCTGTGTTGGCATGCCAGCAACGCTCAGGAAAAACATGGTCGTCTCCAGGGCATTGTCTGTAATCCAGTCTGTTGGAGAGGCTGGATGGCTCCTTTATGGAAGTAGCCCCCCCCAGTCTCAGACATCATCTGATATGTTTACACTGAAGATGTAATTTTCTATGTTTGTTTCCTCTCAAGGTTTGATTATGGATAGTCTTGCTACAAGCAAATCCATTGTTTCATAGGACTCGTGGTTGCATTTAAAAAAAACAAAGTAGGATTAGTGTTCAATTCACCTGGCATTAAAGCAGAAATTAGAAATTTCTATATCCGCATATGCCATATGCAAATCCCCCAGCATGGATAGTTTGTTTTTTTTATCTGCAAGGGACAGTCATGGCGAGAAATATGCTGTTTGATTTTCTCAAAGCAGCATGGTTTAATCTATTTGCAGTGACACAAATACTGTTGCGCTGCAAGCTGACAGATGCATGATCCATTGCAGGCACTGTAAATGAAAACATTGAAAGGGTTGCACACAATTAATCACTTGTTCTCGCCTGCTTCAAATATCCATGGAGAAATTGCTTGAAATGCAGATAATAGATAAGGGGGATATTGATTAGATGGCATGAGAGGAGAGGTGAGGAGGTGCAGAGGTTCTCCATCACTAATCTCTGCCTGTGACTGCATCTAAATAACCTGCAGGGAGGGATAAACAGGCGCATCCATCATGAGATGGCTGTAGCGGACAGTGATGGATGTTTTTGTCCTCCGCCGTACCTCTACCCCCTGGTCAGGGATTAGAAGTGACACTGGCACTCAGGAGAAATACCTGGTTTTAACCAAGAGGGAAATGGCTCTAACTCCATTGCAGTGGAGGGATTCAGGGCAGGTTCTGTTTGTGTCCCTCAGTCTCTTTGAGTTTATGGGATTATCCGTCTTGATAGATCCTGTTTGTTTTGTCAAAGAGGAAATTGGTTTTGTGCGAAAGTGTGTGTGTGTGTGAGAGAGAGAGCAACTATATATGGCTTTTGTGTGCATGCCTGTATCGTGAGTCGTGTTGCCTGGACCCAGTGAGCACTCGCCTCAGAGGTGCCAGCCTGATAGATATGGTGTGTATGCCAGCCTGTGCCTTCCCTCCCCACCCATGCAGCATAAAGATTGATCCCCCGTTCCCTCCCATTCCTTTCTCCCTCACTCCTCTGTGTGCCTCTGCTTTTATGAGGCTGTGAATAGGTGAAGCTCCCAGGCTCCAACAGATGGCCGGAGCTGCTCTGTTTCACTGTCTCACACACACACACACACACACACACACACACACACACACACACCACTGCCCTATGAATGAGAGCCCAGAGGGAATGAGGAAAATGTGACAAGGGGAAAGAAGAGAAACAGTGAGCTACACAGCAGAAGAAAAGCTCACGCTCATGGAAAGAGCGAGAGCGGGAGAGGAAGAACAGTCAGAAAAGCAGAGGGAATCCGAATGTACTATAAGACGAGAGTGATAGAAACGCTGCTGGAGAAGAGTGTGAGGACCAGATTGAATTGTAGATTGAGGGAGCCTCTCTCCTCCCTCTTTCCCTCCCTCTTTTATTTATCTATGTGAAACCACGCCTCCCTCCTTTCACTTGTCAGTGCATCTATAACTGTGAGCTGTCTGCGCCGGGCTGCGTGGGGGGTGAGACAAGCTCCTCACTCTTGCGAGCACAGGAGACCGGATCTGAACAGACCAGACAGGACTATATGGTTCTGGACTGGCCGGAACAG
>CAAKHB010002911.1:3939-14456 GCA_901007665.1 Aeoliscus strigatus | reverse complement strand
CCTTCTTGGTGCGGGAATGGGAGCACAGATGACTAAACATTTCTTTATACTATCAAATACTATCTCTATAAATCCAATTTAATTATTGTGGTATGTTTTTGCACATTGGCATCTGTGTCTTTCTTGATACAAGTTGTGTGTGTGTGTGCCGTTCCTACTATTAAGACGCACTAACAACAGAGTGGGAGCTCTGTCTCTTTCTCCTATCTGTGGTTAAAAATAGTCCGTCTCTTCTGACTGGATGAATAATAATTGGAGTAAATTACAGCTTTAACTGTGTACCGCTGGCTGTTGACAGGGCACACTGGGATTTATCGGAACAGTCTCCTCCCCGTCCCAGAGCTAGTGGGTGAACAGCCTCCAATCCGCTCCGAGCTGCGCAGGGATCTGGAGCAGACAGTGTTCGGAATGAGGGGGGCGTGAAACCGATACTGCGCTGATGTGTCAGCGGACCAATGAGAGGACTGACGGGCTGGGTGAAACTGGTGCAGCTGGGATGGCGGAGGAGCGCAGGAAAAAAACAGTTGAAAAACAAAACAGGAGTTTACTAAGAGACACTAAACATCTTTGATTCCCCGAACAGAAAACTTTAAAAAGGATAATACATTTTAACCAAACCAAAAAACTGTGTTTTCTTAACACTCCACATCTGTATCTTTAATTTTCACTTACATAGTTTTGGTACATTCACATCCAATGACTTTACGAGTTTCATTTACGTCTATGACCCAAAATGAACAATGATGGAAGAAAACCTCGTCAAAGAACCAACAAAGAAGTCTCTAGACAAAAAGGACCAGCATCATCAACGTTTGGATTCATCACAGACACACACACACACACACACACACACAGCTCCAGGCCCTGAGGAACTGTCATTGGTGGTTTGGAGCTGCTCCTCAGCCTCTGAGACTCAGTCACAGCAGAGCTCTGGCTCCTTTCACCTGGTCTAGTACACCTGCTGCTCAGTGTATAATCAGAAACAAGTGACAGTCCACAGCCGACACACGTCAACACAGGAAAGATGACGTGTGGAGCGCCTCAGTTCCTTGAGTTCAAGTTGGACATTCAGCTTCACAACACTTGTCAGAAGCACACATAGCAAACTGAACTTAGGTAGCAAAAGTAAAAGTACAAATATGCTGCGTTTCACAGGGTATTGAGGCCACTATGAGACATTATTGCATTTATGTATTATGTAATGTATTGTATTATATGTGCATCCACTGGTAGGGGTTGTATTCAGCGTGGGGGAGTTATGTCAATTAATTACAAAATAAAGTCACTGGAGACAAGTGTGTAATTAAGCTTACTTACTGAAATAGTATGTGTCATCAATTGTAGTTACATCGCAACGTTTTCTGAAAAAAACCCTGTAAGGTGTTAAATGATGTCTATATTTCATGACTTTGTATCGGAGTGAATAACGATGATGTTCCTGGTGTCATGTCTATACCGTACGTACATACTGATGCTACGACTTTTCAAGCTAGCGTGTATATGTGTATGTTTCATGACAAAAATGCTTAAAGTGAATAGATAGAACTCAGAGGTTGAACAGGGTTTTAATGTCAGCTGAGCGGAGAAACGTCAGGCTAACAGACAGTCGTTCATCCGTACCTGGTCTGTACCTGGAAACCTGATCCATACTTGATCATGCTGCACATGCGCCTGATGTCTGCTGCCAAGTCTGTGAACAGAATGCTGTCCAGCATTTGATCACAAATACATATTTAAAGCCTACACACATGGGCTATGTACACAAATAAGTCAGGGGACAGACAGGAATCCATTTAGTCTAAGAACAGTCTCTATTGTCTACATAAATCTACTGATTTAAGAGCGAGAGGAGATGTGTTTAATTTGGCTTCATTTGTCTCCAGCGAGTAGACCATCACATTTTAGTAGACAGACTCAGGAACCTGGTAGACCTCTCTGGTACTGTTCTTAACTGGTTCAGTTCTTATCTTACACGATCTTATATCGATCTTTCTTGGTAAGTATGGACACGTGTTCTTCCAGGACTCATAAAATGAGGTGTGGGGTGCACCAAGGGTCAATTTTAGGTCCGATTCTTTTTAATCTATATATGCTTCCCCTTGGGGACATCATCAGGAGGCATCAGCTTCCACAGCTATGCAGACGACACACAGCTGTACATTGCCGTGTCTCCTGACGACAAAGGGCCAATCAACACCCGTTTTACTGTATTTACTGTATTGTTGGTCCTGAAGGCAAGAGGGACAAACTTTGATCACGATATGTTAAATATCTGGGCGTCATTTCTGACTCTGAGCTCTCTTTCATTCCTCACACACCAAATGTAACAAAGATAGTTTTTTACCATCTCAAGAACATGGGCGGGGTTCACGCGTTTCTCTCTCAGGCTAACACAGAGGTGCTGATACATGCTTTTATCTCACGTCGTTTAGACTATATCAACTTTACAACTACCTTACAACTATTTCAGAAGTCAGCCGGTCGCGTGCTGACAAAGACCAGAGGGTGGGAGCACATTACTGTCATGGTTGTCAGTTTTCTTTGTGTTTTGTTTTGTTTTCTCTTCCCTCTGTGTGGCAGTGGAGGTGTGGCCAGACTGATTGAGGAGCAATCAGTGCACCTGATCCTGATCAGTGCACTGATTGCTCCTGCTCTTAAGCTGCACTCTGGCTCCACCCCACTGCCAGATTGTTTGTGCTCCCATGCCTTACTCTCCAGCCATTTTCTCCAGCGTTTGTTACCTGTATTCCGATTATTCTCGTTTATTCATCCCGCCTTTCGGTGCGCTTTCTGTTTTCGACTCTCCCATTTTTGTGGAGCAATTTCTGTTTTCGTGTTTTCTTCCTGCCCTGGTGGCTTCGTTTGTCTCCTGCCCGCTCGCCACGGTGCAGTGATTTTCTGTTCATTGGCTGATTTTGCGTTGTCGTTGTTTTCTCTCGTTTGTTTATTACCTGCTTGGGCAATAAACTGTCTGTTATCAACGTATCCTGTTTCTCCGTGTGAATTCTCCTGCATTTTGGATCCTATTAAAGAACCTTGGGCTCACAGCCCACAACAATTACACCAGTTGTAAGATCGTCGCATGGCTCCCTGTGTGTTTCAGGATCGATTTGAAGGTTCTTTTATGAGTGTTTAAATGTCCTAATGGTCTGAGGCCGTCCTGTTTATCTGACCTGCTTTTATCATATCACCCCTCATGGATCCTGAGGTCCTCTGGCAATCATTCCAAAAGCGTGTACCAAAACTCCCGGCTGCATTCAGCCACTATGGCCCCATGTTATGGAACAGACTGCCAGAGAGCATCAGGACTGCAGAGGCTGTTGATATTATCTTAAAATGTGGCATTTAAATGATTTCCTTTATTCTGTTATTTGTAATTTATTTACCTGTAATTTATGTTGATTTAATTTAACTTATACTCTTTAAAGGATCTGGAATGTCAACTTTCAACGGATCTCTTCTACTTTTACTATGTGACCCGTTCTTACCCTGTCCTCATGTCCTAGTTTTTAGCTCCAGTGGGGAGGAGGAGGAGACACTGGGAGGTCTGTCTGGTCCGCATGCTCAGACTTCATCCTGGAGAGTCCTCAGGCCTGGGGGCTGGGGGGTTCTGCATCCTGCGATGAGCCTACCCTGGTCTATCCGGGTCTGGGGGTCTCTGTGCTGGTGTTTCCCCCCCGGGTTATGCCGCCTCTCTCTGTGGATGAGTTCCCCATAGGTGCCGTTTCCTCACCTAGTTCCTCGGTGTCCTGCCATGTCTCTGTTCTTACTCTCTCTATACTTACACTTCTCTCTGTATGTGTGTGGGGGTCCATTGTATTTACACTGAATAAATGAACTTGGATTGATTGATTGATTGATTGATTGATCTCAGCTAGAAGACGATCTCTGACAGACAAAGTCAGCAGAAAATAATGCCAGTCTTGTTGTAGTTAGTGCGGTAACACTGTCAGTGGCTAGTGTTTGAAGTAGGCAAAGAAAAACACAGACAACCAGAAAAAGCAAGTGAGATTCAACGTGGAGTGACACAGACAGACACAGAGACACAGAGACACACAGATACGAATGCTCTCGGTGCCTCTGAGTAGGGTTGTAAAGGTTTGGCGCATGCGCTCTTTATCAGTGAATGTGCACTGCCTTATGGGTCAGGTGCCTGGGTACAGACTGGTACCGACCTGGATGACTGAGAACCTTCTCAGACGTCCTGTCTGGTTGTGTATGTTTGCACCAGCAGCACAGTGTTAGCAGTAGGCCCTCATCTGACACCTGACGACTGATACGCGACATTTCTTTGTTCTCTTCAGTGCAACAAAATGAATCTATATCAGACTCGGGAAAGGCCACGTTAGGCAGCATGTGGATGAGAAGCTGGGGAATGATCAGAACTTCCTGTTGTGCAACTCTGCGACCTGCCGCAGCGAGTCCATTTGGTGTGAACAGAGTCTGGCTTTGCCGCTCACCTCGTGCCACTTGAGAGAAGCCGGGCTGCACATCACCTATGAAACACACAGCATCTGATTTGTCCAGTTCAGGAGGAAGGTTGAACCTCATCATTCGACAGTGTTTTAAAAAAAGCATTTGATTGAAACATGTAACAGTAGCACCAAGGTGTTGTATACAGGATATGTACATATGTTGTAATTTTCCACTTTTCAGGATTCAGGATTATTATTCCAAGTCAATGTTTAAGTTGGTTAACAAGGTAAATTCAGTTCAGTTCAATAGTTAGTAGGGCTGTGATGGGATCACAAGATCTCACAATTTGTGACAATATTTGTCACAAATTGTATAATATACAAGCTGTCTTGTGGGCACAGTCATGAAAAAAACACCAACCGAGTGACAGACAAAACACTGACAACATGGAAGCAGGGATGTAGGTGCTGACGTCACAGCGCCGGCTGCAAGAAACTGCTGTGATGGCGTTTTTACCACGAGACAAACAAACAATGTAGAACATGTTGGCAATGGAGACGGTGCTGCTCAGTTTGGGATTTTTGTCACCGAAAGAGTGAGAGAAGAGAGACGGTGTGGGACACCATCGCTGACACAGAACTCCGCTTTGGGCATTTCCAAATGCACCTGCAGTGTTTTGTGACTGTTGAATAAAAAAGTCATAGTCCAGTCATATATTTTGTCATGTTTTCTTAAAAGGCAGGTGGAAATGGCGTCTCATGAGCTGATTGTGGTTAACACACTTCACCCAGAAGGTTCCTGGGGTTCACTGGTCACTGCCAATCCCCCGTAGGTGTGAATGTGAGTGTGAATAGTTGTCTGCTCTTCAGCTGGTGACCGGTCCAGGTTGAACCTTGACCTTCACTCACTGACAGCTGGGATCAGATCCAGAACAACCCCAGACCCGTAACCGGAGCAACGGGAGGAGATGAATGGATGAATGGATGAATGAATGCATGAAGGCAAAGAACTGAAACGCTATACAAAGAATATACACAGAACAAACTAACAGTTGTAGAGTGTGTTTGTCAAGTGTTTCTGGCTCGACTTCAATCGATGAACTTCTTTTTCTTCCTACGGAAACGTGTAAATGCCCGACACACGTGAAGAGAACAATGCTCTCACCATGTTGCTGACATCGGCGGTGTCCTGGCTCCCTGCGGCCAGGTGGAGGTTGAGGATGGTGGTTTCCACCCAGGCGTCATCTGTGTTCCTGCTGTCGTCCACATAACCCTCAAAGACCTAAACACGTTAGCACACATCCATTCACCGGCACATTCACATCAACATGTTCTGTACTGTCAATTTCTTCAGGAAGAGACGGAGCGCTGTTCAACAAACCTACCGTTGTGGCCTCCTTGAGTTTCTCATTTAATTTCTCATAGAGCCTCTTCCCCATGGTCCTCACCAGAGCCGCCGGCAGCAGGTCTGTGGATGGGACCGGCCCCTGTGGGTGGTCACAGATCAACTGTTCAACCAGCAGTTCAAGAGGCAGCTCCCTCACGCGGTCTCAGTAAACATCTGGCCTCACCCCAGGTAAGATCAGGTCTCTCTGCTCGTCTTCAAGTGCCAGGAATTCCAGAACACACCGTTCACTGTCTCGCCATCTGAAACACCAAAGGTCAGCTCAGACTGTGAGGTCGTGTGCTGGTGAAACCGCCGACAGGACCTGATCTACCGTGTGAGCACAAGGTCCACATGCAGGTTTGGACCCAGGTGTCTGAGTGACCCAGGGCCTCTGACGCCCGTCCTCCCCGCCGGGTTCCTGGTGACAAACAGGTAAACAGACCTCAGCGTGCTCCGTCGGCCGAGTGCTGCTGGAGCCCTTTGCTGCAGACGTACCTGTACGTGTCTGAGGCTTCAGACCTGAGGAGATTCATGGAACACACAAGGCTTCTGTTACTCAGGCTGAAATATTTCAAAACTAAGATTCATGGGTGCAACGCTCAGTTTAACCCTTTGTACCGGTAGGGTGAGGGTGTGTGTCTGTCTCTACGTACATACAATATATACTTATATGAATGCGCTGACCCTACCTTAAACTAGCAATGACAGGTATGTGGTAACTGTAACTGACACGTAAAACGTACAAAAGTATGTGTGTGTGTGTGTGTGTGTGTGTGTGTCCAGAGAACGCACCTGTCCACACATTCCCTGCTGTCCTCCGAGCAATGATATGGTGGCATGTACAAGCTGAAACTGACCTGAAACAAACTGGGTCAGTTCAGTTCAGTCCTGAATTATTCTTCTACAGACGTGGAAGTCATTGAGGTCAAATTACCTCCCACGGCACCTTCTCCTCCGGCACTGGGAAGCGAGTGAGTTTGCTGTTGGGGTAGTGGAACTGACGGGCACGCACATGGAATCTGTCACCTTTTTCTCGTTTTGACATATTCCTGTCGGGGGATTCACTGACCGCCGTCGTTAACGCTGCAGAAAAGAGACAAGTGCAAATCAAAGAATATTTGTGACATATCGTGATGTAAGCCGCTCATCTGGATGAGAAGATTTGTCAGCTGACTCATCGATTCGTTTGCTGCAAAGCCCTTCGATTTCAGACCGTCCATAATCCACTGCAGGGCCTTGGAGGACTGGACCACCTGATGACGCGACAGAAACAGTGGACTGAATACTGCAGAGCCAATGGAGAACAACAACAAAACACAACAAACAACAACATTCAGCATCAGAGACAACCACATCAGGTCACCACCTGCTCCTCCAGTCGAGTCAGCCTTTGGACCACCGCCGCAGAGCTCATGTCCTCATCCCTGTCCAGACGATCGGTTATGGTGGTGACCCTCAGGAAACAAAGCAGAAACGTCAGTCTCAAACGTCAAGGAGGACAGAGCCATCTTCAGTCCAACGTTATCGACATAAAGAATACGATTATTATCAGTATGACACTAATGCATTGGGTTGTTGTTATATCGGACCATGTTGTTGGTCCTCATGGTGGCGCTAGAGGACATGTAATGGATTCATTCTTCAAAGGTGGCGAATGCGCACCTCAAATCAGAAAAGATTTGTATGGATCAAGATGCATTCACTCTAACTGACAGGGTTGGCCTGATGGGGCATGTGGTCAACAACCTGTCACACTTCTATAGCCTCCTGGTGGCTGCACTGCAACACTTGGTCTGGAAAAAGAGGATTTCTTGAGAAATGATTTTTTATATTCATCGCTATAATATGTAATGTGGAATAGATTTTAGGATTTGAATTGGAAAAGAATCTATAAATCCAATGTTATAACGTGTAACTTCACCAAGTGGAAGTGTGAAGTGCTACAATGTGAAAAAGTGAACGTGAACGGTTCACAAATGACCTACAGATCACAGAGGTTCAAATCTGTCTTCTCATAATTCCAAACAGTTTCCTTTGAATGCACTTCTTAAGGACTAATGTTCATCTAGTGGATCATGGCGCAGGCTGTTACTTCTGTGCCGTATCCAGGATGCGGTGCTCGGTGCTCTGGTTGTGCTCCTGCTGTGTGGACAGCAGGTAGAGGTCCTTCATCAACGACTCCCAGGACAGCAGCGTCTCTTCCTCCATCTGCGGAAGTTCATCCTCTGGAAAACAGGATGTTTTAAATTGTGACATTCTATGTTTCACTGAATAAAAAGGAGCTGCTGAGTCCAAACTGGGACTCTGTTCAGAACGAACAGAAACAGGTAGAGATCATTACTGAGCAGCTGGAGCAGCAGTGGATCAAGAATCATTCATATTCGAAACCATGTTAGAATAGAAAAAAAGGAAAAAAATGCACAGTAAGAATTTACAAAGTCTGCTAATATCCTCACAGTCATATCTGGGGTAGGAATTGTAGACTGTTGACAGTCACCATGGCTACCATTACAGCGTGATGATGTCAGCCTGCTGGGGAATGTGGGGGCCGGTTCACTAGGTGGTGATGCTAATGTTGGAATGCAACACTGACAGTAACTAATGTTGTTATTTCAGGCCAGATGTTCAAGTTGTGATTATTTTAACGAAATAATCTAGATCGTTTTCATGATTACAAAGAGGAGTACACACACTGGTGGTGTACAAACACTGCCCGGAGCTCCTGAGAACCCTCTGGAAGTGCCTGTGTGTAACGTGGTGCAGAGGAACTGTTACGGACCAATGGAGACAAGTGGAAGGGGTATGGATGCCCAAAGAAGAGAATGCCACCATGTTAGATCAACTCAGGTCCATCTCTCTCCTCTCCTCCCCTAAAAACCACCTACATCGACACCTCGGTCCAGAAGGAGAAAGAGAAAGAGTTCCGGGGGCACCGGGATGCCTAAGACACACTGGAGTCGTGACCTAGCAAATCAGGGAACCAAGGGGGCGAGACCAGGTTGTACTTTGGCTTGTACTTTGGGTACATGGCCTGACACCACGTACCAGGAAGATCATGGACCTCATCCTGAATTACTAAGGGAACTTCAGGCTTAGAGGCACTTCTGGAGACATAACGTCAGACTGGCACTGGGAGAAGAGGATCATAACTGAGAGCACCATCTCAGTGAGCCTCTTCAGGCTAGCCATGACCATCAGCTGTTGTGTGTTGTGTTTCAGGAGTTTCAATGAGTGAACAAAATGTGTTTAATTACAAAGGAACGTGTCTAGTGTCAGCGGTCTTTAGTTTAAGGGAACTGTCAAGGTTTGCCAGCAGTCACTGGTTTCTCCCTTCTCCCCTGAACACATCATCCCTTGCCGCTCACAGCCAATCAGACAATCTTCAGCCTCAAGCCTCACATCGATTTCCGTACTAAGGCCCCTTAAGTGGATGGAATGAGGGGGCTCTTTGTGATGCTTTTCTGTATGTGCTGGCAGATTATATCAAGGATGAACTGGTGTCTCCTGCCCTTACATCATCCCTCGATGATGTCATCGCTCTTGCAACCAACACTGATCTTCGCATCCATATTCGCATATTTGTGTCAGATTTATCCACCCAGTTGCCTGCCCCTTTGTCGTGAGGATCTGCTCCCGATCCCGAGTCATCATCCAGCGGCTCGGAGCCCATGCCAGTTGGCCGCACCAGCCTTTTTCCAGGTGGAACGAGAGCGGCGTCATATGGCTAATCTCTGTCTGTACTGTGGCCAGCTGGGCCACTTTATCTCCCAATGCTTGGTAAAAGGGAGGACTCATTAGTAAGAGAGGAGATGATGGTGAGTCAGCCCTCTTTCAGAGCCTCCTCAGTTCTCACTCACCAAAAAGTGCCTGTGGATTTACTGATATCTGATACCTTACACAGGCAACTGCACCTTGTCACCCTCACCCTCCTTCTAACCAACCTGATCTTTCAAAGATCCCACCGGAGAACCATGATCTTGGTGAGGTTTTTAGCAACCAACCTTATGACTGTGCCATTGACCTCCTTCCAGGCACCTCTCCTCCCAAGGGACGACTATATTCTCTTTCTGGAATGGAGAGGGAGGCCATAGAAACATATATCCATGACTCCCTGGCAGCAGGAATCATACGACCGTCCTCATCCCCTGCTGATGCAGGCTTTTTCTTTGTCGAAAAGACGGACAAGTCCTTCAGACCTTGTGTCGAATACAGAGGCCTCAATGATGTAAACTCCAAGGGGGCAGTGTTTTCAGCAAACTGGACTTATGTAATGCCTATCACTTGGTCCACATCTGAGAGGGGGATGAGTGGAAAACGGCATTCAATACCCCCACAGCCCTCTATGAATACCTTGTGATGCCATTTGGTTTAACTAATGCCTCTCTCTCTCTCTTCCAGTGCGCTGATGGATATCAACCTCCCCTGTTTCCTGCCCCTCGGTGCAAGCCCTCATTCAGCGCTGCCAACACACCTGGACAGATATGTCTAAGTTCTGTCCAGTCAACGCGTTGCTGATCGTTATGCCAAGTCTGCCAACCAGCATCGCCCCCAACCCCGGCATACCAGGTGGGACAGGGGGTTTGGCTATCAGCTAAGGACCTGCCTCTCCGTGTTGACTCCAATAAGTTAGCGCCCAGATTTATACGTCTGTTTCCCATCCAGAAGATAATCAACCCAGTTGCATTGAGACTCAAGCCCCCTCGGGGGGGCATGCA